>JANHGN010002914.1:21640-45983 GCA_024605025.1 Megaceryle maxima | reverse complement strand
CAGCAACAGCAGTGCAGTTACTGGTAGCAACATCTCAAAAGTAATAAAAAACCCCATACATCCAGACAGTAGTACATTGCACACACACATGATTCTCATACACCCATTAACAATTGGTCAGAGTATTAAATCAGTGTACAAATTAAATATTTCCAAAAATGTGCAAAAAAGTCAACGTTGATAGAAAAAAACACCTTTGTGTACATACATTACAAACTGTGCCCAGCATTCAACTGAGAGTAAAAACATTTACAGTGAGAAACTGATAGATTAAATAGAGAATTTAATGGCTACATAAAAATGTACATTAGATCAAGAGTAAATTTACAAATTTTTATTCATAGCTTCATGAAAACTAAAAGCCTACGTTCTGATTCATCTAAGTCTCCTCCATGTATTTACAGCGATACTCCATCGTAAGACTCCTGCGAGGTCTGCGATGACAGACACTACACTTTAATAAACCGTACCAATTTCAGGATGACACCACTGTTTTTTACTGGTATATAAAGAAAACACTAGAGAACTGACAAGTTAATGCCTGTTCAGAAAATAAAATGCAATCCTTTGTTTCTTAGTCCACACTATATAACCTCTGGGGAAAAGGATCATCTAGTTTTGGGGTAAAAGACATGAAAAACTTCTGAAAAATTTCCCATGAATATCCACTCTGGAGTTAAGAGTATCCTTTTCCGTATCTCTTGGCAGCAGACCCTGACTTCCAGTCCTCATTGCCGAACTCAACATAAGGGCTGAAACGTGAGATATGATTTTAATGTGGTTTAATCCAGTTCCTCTCCCTTTAAATTAAGTGTATGAAAACTAAAACCTAGCCAAAGCATGACTGCCAGCACTGGTGCTTTGAAACATGAGAAATCTCATTTCCTCCATCCCCCTTACCCCTCAAATATGTACCTGTGTATATTGCAAGAGAAAACCCAAGGACTGCTCCAGCAAGTGGAGAGCTGCAGCATCCTGGGTTCAAGTGGCCCTGGTATAAAGTTGTACCTGAACTTGCCCCGTATTCTGGAGCTATCAGTGGCTCCCACCTCTCCAGCATATAAGTTATACCAACTAGAAAGTAAAATAAACTGTGCAGGCCACATGTGGGAAATAAAAAGGAGCTCTTTTGTTTCTGATCAAGAATACTGATTCAGAAACCTCAGGTTGGTACCAATTCTGTCTGCCCCCTTTGGTGTATGTTTGTGGCTCCTCCTGAAGGCAGCATTGGCACCCCCATGACCGGGGTGACATTTGACTGTCACGTCAAGCGGTCTGCTTCCCAGCAGCTTTGAAATGTTCTCACTGTGGCACACAGAGCAAATCAGGTCACAAATCTACTTATTTTCATGGCATTCCTCAAATGTCCCAAAGCTTAAACCCGGCTATAAAAGCCACGAGGTTTAGTCACCAAGCTTATGCATTGATTTTAGTAGGACAACAATAAGATGAAGTTAAAAAGAGCTTCAGAAAGCAAACTTCTCATTTTAATGCTGGCATGAATTTTGCACATCAGAACATCAAAACACCCAAATCTCTTAAATATGGGCAGCATCTATCACTTTTTACTAGTACCTGCTTTACTCAGCAATAGCTTATTGATGGATATATACGTGTCTAGAAGTGCCAGTACTAACCCATAAAACATCACTTTTGGCTCTATGCATATGGGGATAGAAAAGCTTTGGTAATTGTATGTGACTTTACACTGCAGACTTGTCATTAACACAAGACAGTAAGTTACCAGCAAGAAGAAATGATACTGGCAGTAATACTTTTGCTTTTCCAGGAACACCATAGGGACTTACATTCAAGCACACAAATTACGCTTTTCTATATGAATGACAAAGACTTTCAAGATTCAGAAAGTAAGAAATCTGTTGCAAATAACTAAGATCTGACTGATTTGCTCAAGTCTCTGAAACCGCAGTTAGACGTTGCTCTATGCTGTCTGCAACAATGGCTTGCTGTACTGTGCTGTACCTACAGGTGCTACAAGGCTTTCAGTCAAGACAACAGCAGGACTAGGATTATCCAAAATATGCAGGAAAGAATTTCACGGGCATGATGCTAACGTCACTGAGACATCTGTTTGTTTGTTTAGACACATCATATTCCTCTGTATTGAAATACACAGATTTTAACACACTGCCATGTTTACAAGTGTACCAACTATATTTTCAGGTCCATTAAGAACTCTGCTGTACTCTCTAGAGTAATCCCAGGGTCTAGTACCCCAAGCTAGGAAGCTAAATCTTGACTAACAGTATTTCTATGAGTACAGAAAAGTAATTTTTCTGGTATGCACATCAGTGTAGAATCTCCAAAATGCAAATACAAACCCTGTATCAGCACAGGAAGCCTTCAGGAATTGTTCAAAAAAGTAACTTTTTTAAACTCTCATTTCAAGTATCTGCAGCAGTTTATAAATAAAATTCACTTTTCAGTGCAGTTAGGTGAATTTTGATTTGGACACTTTGAAAAAAACCATACTCTAAGACTGCTTTGGTGACATGGAATCGTATGACATTTCAATATGGTGTTCAGATATGAACAAAATTAAGGCATACAGACAAAAAGGCACTATCTAAAAAACAACAACAAAAACCCAAATAACTTTTCACTTTGTCATACTGAAAGGAGACTGTTTAGCCACAAACTGAATTGCAAATCAAGTTAAAATTTTAAGACTATAAACTGTCGAGAAACAAGTCCATCTAGTTAACTTTCAGTTATTAGATCCACACCTTTTTAAGTCCTTGCATGGATATTTCTATCACCCGAATTAACTTGCTCTAACACAACTGGAACTGTCAGTTGCACTCTAGCAGGACTGTTACTTACACCACTAAAACTATACTGCAAAAGTAGCTTGACTGTTCTTCGGTAATATGTGCAAACAGAACAATAAAATTCATTAGCATATAAGTATGTCCTTTGAAAATACACATACTCATTATGAACCACAATCCTTATTTTTTGAGAGCATAGCTTCATTGTGGCATTTACAGAAAAGCAACACAACCCTGCAACAGTGCTGTCGTCGTTGCATCTTCTAGTAATTGGATTCAATAGTTAAGAATAATTCATGATTCTAAAATGCTGGTACCTTTGTTAGCGAGACATTAGAAGTTGTGAGCAGGGACCTTTGCTCCACAACCTTCCTCCAATGGAGTTTTCAGGCAAGCAGTTCCATGCACCCTCTCAAATTCTACAACTAGGGTTTGTTATCACATCAGTAGTCAATGTAAGTGTTTTACAGACACTGTATACAGAGGTACTACATTATTTAACGCAGCTTGCTTTAATATGTTATCCCAGTAGGGGATAAATATTGGCTGACTTTTTGGTAAAAGTCTGCTTTAGCTTCCTAATTATTTCTAGCTCAAAACATTTACATTAATAACCATCTACTTTACTGTAAGTTGCTTAAATCAGACTCCACAGCATAAAAAACCAGCTCAAGACTAATTATGGTTAAAGAACTAAAATTTTCCTAGAATCACTGGAATTGCCAAATGTCACCATCATTTACAAAGCACCACCTTAACGTTGGCAGCTTTCCGGCACATCAAAGAAATTAAGTCCAATGCCTTCTGCACAATCTATTTTTCCTGGCTCCAAAATGTTCACTGTTGTCATGACTGAATGCCTTTGTTTTTTTTTTTTTTTTTAGAAAAGGCACAAAAGCAGCAAACGATTATTCAGTTATTAAAAATCACAATGAGGAAGGGATATTGTAATATACATGAGCCAGCACCCTCTCACAAAAAGGATGCATTATAAGAAAACTAGAATTTTCAAGCTTCAGAGAGTGCAGTTTCTTCTTCAAATAGTATATATTTAAATGTTATGAATGCTACAGATACACCTGGTTACATTTTCCCTTTAAATTCATTTTTGGTAATATACAGTCTCCTTACCTTTTCAGAGAGCACTGTCCACTACTGGTTTTTATATACATTTTCACCTTGGTTTTAGGACCTTCTTAATCTGTTTGAAATCAATCATTTCAATTATAGGATCTTTAAATTAGTGACATAAACTATTAGGCTCTACATTAAACTTTCCATCCCTGCTGTCACTAACTTTTGCTTATAAAGCAAAAGGTCCTTTGCAGCAGAGTACATATCAATTCTTCTTAAAGGCTGCTTTCATAGCTTTTATCTCGTGACAAAGAAGCAAAAAAATAAGCCAGTACAAGCTGGCTTTCCTTTCAGCTTTCTAAATTTTCCTTGGTCTCATTAGTTCTTCCCATGCTTAGAAGACTGCACAGTTCTGTAACCTGACCGAGAAAATGAAAAGCTGGGTAAAATACATAAATCAAAGGCTCCACCACTCAGTCTCAGAAGAGATGACCTAAATAAAACAAAACTTAAAAAAAAAAAAAAATCATTCTTACTGCACCACAGGTAAAATCATTAAGAAAGACCTATAGTCCTGCTTATGCTCTGGCACAAAATTGGGAAGTTCAACAGAATAAATTCAGAAATTTCATGAGTGAGCTATGAGAGGAATGGGTAAGCTTACTGTTCTCTCTCTCTATGCACTTCATAATTCTGAGAATCCTCTAATGATGCAAAACAGGTAGAGCCTTGTCAGAGCGGACAAGGTTCACAGCACCAGTCCGCTCAGCCCTTACAAAACAACAAAAGCAAGCAATGAATCATCCAAAACAGGATACATTATTTCAGTTCTGTAGTCCAATAGTTTATTTCTAAATGCCCTTTTAAATTATTTTATGTTGTGGCGTTCTACATAAATATGAGAGTTTGACTTCTGTGTTGTGAAAAGTCAGTTATTCACTACACCTGATCAGTACCTGGACTTCTCAATTGAGCAGCAATAGAGTTTCACTTTTGTTCTTTTACTACACTCTTTCAGCAATGGAAGAGGTGATTAGCATACATATTATTGACCATTAGAAATCTGACAAACACCAATCATCTGGATTATCAGGCTGGAATAATCATGCTCATGTTATTTAACTGTTGGCTCTCTTTGTGCTTTTGGCCTATTCTTCACACAATCTTCCGTGCTGTGCCTCCTTGTTCATGTGGATTCATCATCACTACCTTATGAAAATGTAACTGGAGTCTTATCTTTCTCAGTGACTTATTCCTGGTGTTAAAAGAAGTTTAACCTTATTTCAGGAATTTTCAACCCATCCTAGATGAGTGAGCTGTGTTACTACAACCATTTTTTTTAGTGCATAACAGGAAGAATTTTATATTATTCAGGCACTTAATGTTGACATACATTCCATCCTAGTGCCTCTTGACAGCTTTGAAAACACTATTTCTTATAGCTCATTCTGAATAAAGTAATGCATATACTGCACAAAGGTTAGTCACTCCCCTTCCACCCCAGCCATTTAGCAGATTGTGGAGGAAGAACAGACACTCAACATCACTATTTTTTCTTATCTAAGATAACCATCTCCCTCCAGGCTTATGCAACAGAGGTTCTCTTTGGCAGATACAGCAGGAGGCATTCTCCTAACTATTTACATCCAACAGCTGACCTGTGTCTGTTGTGGAAAGTTTCCTCTTGCAGTATAGCAGTTCCTAGGAGTCTGGGTCCATAAACTGTTTACCTGTAATTATTTTCCTATTAAGATAATACAATAGTTCTACACCAAAACCACTAACTAGTACATCAGTGTTGAGTTCTTTTCTGTTGTTTTTCTTTTGGTCACATAGAAGTACATATTAGACATGCTGCTGTACAAAGAGTTCCAAGTTCTTCCAGCTTTAACTCCGAGAACTGCATGTTCCAGCTTAAACTGTAAAATCCAGAAACTGTTAAAATACTAAAAAAGATGATAAGAACTTGGAACTCTCTGCCACAAGTACCTACAATATAAAGAAGAATCACAGAGAAATAACCTTCTTATCCTTTAGTTGCATGTCTATTTTTCCCTGCACCCTGAGTCAGTCAGCGGTGTCAGAAAAAGTCACACAGTTCCTGACTGTCCAAGCATTTGTCCTTTTTTTTTTTTTTTTTTCCCCTTTAAATAAGGAACAAATATGTACTAAAGTGCTTTATCTACATGAACCACATCAGTACATTATAGAAACAAAAAGTTCTAGTTCTGGTGGGAGTGGGGGAGAGAAGGTTCTCATTTTAGATACAAAATTTAGATTGTTTACAATCTAAGTGAAACAAAGAATCAAGAGAATATTCTCTCTTGTCTTTTTTCCTTTTTTTTTTGTAAAAAATAAAAATAAAAGTGCAGTCAAATAGAAAATAAATGCAGTAGATGCAAGCTGAGTTGAGGCAGGCTGTTAGTGATAGTGTGCAAACGTGTGTCTTAGCAGTTCATCTGCAAATGGTCGCAGCTTGGCCTCAATAAAAATCCGTTTCAAGAAATCCCGAGCATGGTCGGAGACATGAGGTGGTAGCTGGGGGTTGGTTGGCTGAGTGGCAATTTTAAAGATGGCAGCCATGGCTTCGAACTCTGCCCACGGGGGCTTCTCGGTCAGCATTTCTACCACTGTACAACCTACGCTCCTGAAACAGAGGCAGAAGTGAAACAGCAGGTTACAAGAGAGTCAATAATACCCTTCTAGGAAAGTAAGAAATAGCAGAGAGCAACTGAAATACCAGAAATAAATGCTGCTTAACTCTTCACAGAAACTTCAACTGAAAAAGTTTCAGTGTCACATATACAACTGTACACTTAAAGTTTCACAGATTACTACCTCCATTCTTCACTTTATTGCTTCACTAGGCTAAAAGCTACTACCTCTCTGAAGAAATAATTAGCTATTTCTCTAGGCAATCCCAGCAGCGTTACGGCACTGCTGTTATTCAATGCTCAGCAGGCTGACAGGCCACAGGCACTGCACACCCCTTGTACACCTGCTCTTCGGATGCCTGCAGGGTTTGAATGCACTTGAAGGCTTTCTTGCAGAAGTGCAAAGCAAGAGGAGTGCTTTGAGTGTACCTTGTACATCACTAGCTCCTTAGAAACATACAAGTTCTCACCAATGGATTATGTGCAAACATTGACACAGTAGCTGAAAAGTTTAAAGTAATATTTCAGCAGTATCTTCCGCTTTTAGTTAAGGGTACTAAAAATATACTTAGGTTGTGAAACAAAATTTTAAGATGCTAAATGATCTCTGTGTACAAAGCTTGTGGCCATAAAAACCTTGTTCCTTAAGTCCTGCAAGATTAGCCTCTTCAGTAACAAGCAAGTGATACTGAAAAATGGATAGGCTAGAATAATTTCCCAGTTTTCAGGAAGCTTATGGTTTTTCAAGATGCTTGCAAGAATTTTTATGGTTAGACAGAAGTGCATTTCTTCACACAATGATTTACTGACTGACAGAAGTCAAACTGGTATTTTCTTAGTTTTAACCATGATTTTCTTAGTTTTAACCATGATTTTCCCTATTAAAAAAAAAAATAAATTATGAGCTTTGATACAAATACTTCAAAGTTGAATGAGTCAACTGCCCGCAATCTACAAGGCTGTTCTATTATTCAACTACTGCAGTATAATTATGAAGTGTTCTGAAGGAATCAAAATTATTTTCCCTGATATTAAAAGGATTGCCATGGGTTGGATATAACATGGTTCCTTTTCAAACACAAGTGTTACTACTCCTGCATATCTACTGTTGCCTACCCTGCAGTGCTAATCACTAAAATCATCTGTCTATTGGGCTGGAGCTGCCTTAAACTGTTACATTACATAATGTATCACAAACATTCATATTTGAAAATTACCTTTTTCTCTTAATAACAACTTAAACAAAATTACTTTTTTGATAGCTTCCATTTAAATCTAATTCATTACTATGTGCTCATATTTTAAAGGATCAGATTTTCATTTTCTGCCTTGCATCAAAGTTTTATTACAGCACACTGACTGAACTTGTGCTTCAAAGCTTCACGTTACTTTCACCCAGAACCTCTGCAGGATTTACAAACAGTCTGGTAATCTTAACTTCATGCAAGGTTGGTTCAAAGGATTCTCTTATGATCCCTAAATCAATGTGCTAAGGAACTGACAAATGAAATCCTCAGATTTCAGAGTTACAGTCTCCAAATACAACTGTTCACACTGCCCACCTTCTTCAGCTTAAACCCCAGAATGAAACTCTCCAACTTCAGAAAACAATCACCTACACTCTGTTGAAAAAGAGCCCATTCTGAAATTATGCCTTTCATTGGAGAAGGTATTTTTATAACGTACCAGATGTCTGCTTTTCTGCCATACCCTTCTCCGCTAATAACTTCTGGACTCATCCAGTATGGAGTTCCTGTGACAGACTTCATCCCTGTACCAGAGAGACAGATAGTCTGCAGTCGTTTGCTGGCACCAAAGTCACCGAGCTTCACATTGCCCGCAGAATCTCGCAGAATATTTGCTCCTGGAAGGAAGGGAATGCAGAGTTACATTCATGAAAGGCCTGTTAGTATTCTGGTGTGGAAAATGGTAACAGAAGTTTTGAGTCAGTGATACAATGGGACATCAGTCTAGTTTTTCAAGCCAAAGAATTTACTTTCTCTGCTCGTTCCTATTTCTCTATTCCAAGGTTCAAAAAATAAGGAATTATACACATTGGTTTGAATCCTAGGCCATTTCCAGGAAGTGCCAGTGTCTTTGTAAAGCCTTCCTGACAAAAAAAGCAATGTGCCATACCAGGGAAATAAAAAGAAATGGGAAAGAGGTTTCCACACAACTGAAAGTATCTTCATGCTATATTAAAGCAAAATCTCAAACTGTGTAACAGATTTGTTCAGCACAATTACCTGCACGAGTGTGTACAAATTGTATGTGATACCTCACCTTTTTTTTGGAAAAAAACGCTATTGCACAAAGCAACAGGAAAATTGTTTTAGGGAATACAAGAGCATTGTGTTCAAGACACCAATTCTGCGCATCACCATCTTCCTACATATTTTTAGCTTGCCTATGCAGCCCTTGAAATTTACCTGCATCTATCTGCAAAAAGTAAACATGTCTGTGTCCTCAGGTTTTCTGGCAGTAAAATGTAAGAACTCTGAGTCATTTGATCAGGCAGGTCACCTCTGCCTGTCATCTCTTGTACCAGTGAAGTGCTGAGTAATTTCTATGTAACTGATGAAACAAAACTGTAAAAATAAAAATTTTGAGTCATGATGCTTTCCTCTGCACAGTCTATTTGTAATGACATAATCCTTTGCCATATTGAAACTATTAACACTACAATAAAATCAGAAAGAAATTTATCATGATTGTTTTGCAGACAGAGACTACTGAAACATCATCAGAAGTCTGTTAGAATATCACAAAGATGCTTAATCTCCCTCGGGTTACAAGTGACAAGAATAAATGATGGAAAGCAATCTCACCCATTTTAAGTCAGTCTTTCGGCATTTCAAACTTAATTACATTTTAGCATTACACGCAAGACTGGGAAAGAATCTGTAGTAAAGAGCACTGAAATGCACACAGAACTATCATCACCTTTAATATCTCGATGGACAATCATATTACTGTGCAAATAGTGAACTCCTTCCAAAATCTGCCGTGTATATTTACGAGTCACGTTCTCTGTGAGTGCTCCATATGATTTCAATTGGTCTTTGATGGAACCCTGTTGCAAACAAGAAGAATAAATCCCTGTAATATTTCTGGATTCACAAGGGGGCTAATATTACAGTTGAACTTTGATAAGACTCATGCCTGAAATATAGACATTTAAAGCTGTAATGCTTCTCTAGATTAAAAAGCACAGATACAGTTTTACCTCCGCTGAGGACAATACAAACTTTGACAAAAAAGATGCTCACAGCAAAGTCATATACTGCAATGTTAAGCTATTAAGTTAAAACTGTCAAGCAGCTGAATAGTTCCAGTGTGATGTACAGAAAGAGAACAGCAGTACTTTCAGTGAAACACCGCTCCCAACTGTTTCTGATGAATAAATGGTGATACTCATGATGGACAAAACATAAGCCATTTAGTTTATATGCAGGAGGAAAAAAAAAAGTTGCAATGAAAAACACACCACATGCTGGAAGATGGTGCTTAAAAGTAAAAATTCAGAGGTATACGAGTCTAAGCTTAAAATAACATTAAATACAAATGTCATGGTTTCATAGCTATTTATGTACAAGCTGGCTTTGTCACACAGGTACAAACTGCTAAGATTGTCCTCCAAACCTCAGAAAGATTCAAGAGGTCCCAAAAAACAAAGCCCAGAATTCACCTAAAAAACTAAAACAAAAAACCCACTACCTACAGTACACACACTCCCCTGCTACCTTGCTTTTCTTCTGTGGAGTCTCACAGTAGAATGCTGTAGCTATTCAGAAATACAGAGCTTATATTTTTATACAAGCACATTTTATTTATCTCTGCTGACCCCACTTGGTGAGAAAGAAAATCTACATTTTTCTGACCTTATAGTGTTTCTTAACAAAACAGAAGACAGTTCAGCATGTAACCTAGGTGCCACACAAGAAACAATCACCAAGATTATTTTCTGTATGCACTTATTCCCACATCCCACAGCCATCTTAGCTACTTTTTGTTTTCCTGAAATAACTGAGCACTCGAAGTGATGATTACACAACAGCACAAGCTAAAGCACAGCAAAACCAAACATTAAAATTCAGGAAGATTTGTTTACTAAGGATAACGTTGTCACCTCAAGATACTGCCAGGCGCTACTTATGACAAAATCAAACACAAAGAACTTTTGTGCAAACCTCCGTAGTCTGAAAACCCCAACAAGCAACGGAGAAGGTATGCTTCTGTAAGCACTTGTCACTAGCCAAGGTTTTGACTTGGACTTTTCTTTAATGTCTGTGTGCATTTCTGCAAAAGCTGTCTACTTTGGTGCTCATCACATCACATAGAAATGATGGTTGAAGCGGAGTGGCTCTCTTACCCCAGGCATATATTCCATGAATATAGAGAGTGTTCTTTCTGGTGGATCTCTCAAGAAGCCATAATACTGAACAATTCTTTCATGCAGCAGATTTTTCAGCAACTGAATCTCACATTCAAGTGCATTTACTTCCTAGAAGGAAAAAAACAGAACAGATTTACCATGCTTTATGTAGAAAAATAAGGTTTTGGATTTTTTTTTAAGTGGGACATATTGAGGGTTATGCAAACTATGTAACAAAAACCCCTTGTAGCTGGTTTAAAGTTTATGCTTTTATAACATGAAAATATCCCCATTAGATTGAGGGAAGTAAAAAAAGCCTACTGTTTTTCTATAAATTTACTGAGATTATGTTATTTCATTGTACCTCCTATTTCCAAGTTATGTTTGTTTCAGAGCACAGCAGATACCAACACACATATGAAGCCTGCAATCATTATGCAACAGGTAACAAGCCTCCAATCGAGTAAAAAATGTTTATATCTTTGTAGTGGGATAATCAGCATTATTTCTTAACTTTTCAAGGATGACAGACTATACTTTAAAAATGCCTTTGAGGAACACTTAATATTGTAATTATAAAATACAACAAAAGAAAAACATTAACACATCTGGTGCTTTCTCTAGAACTGTCTGAAATACTATAAATTTTTCAATCAGGGAATAAGATTTTTTTGAAATGGACTGTACAGTAATATGATGGAAAGAGTCTAACCCACAAATTCAAATGTGACTGGATTCTAAATTGCAGCTAAAAGTCTTTCATCAAAACTTAGATTTTATCCATCACAGCCTATTACCAATACCCTCCTGTTCCTCACATTAGAGGGAAGGCAGATTTTTTTTTTTTGACACCGAAAGGCACATATGACAAAATGCTATGGCAAGTGAGGTCACAAAACTGTTGCTGCCAGAAAAACTACAGTATTTTATATTTAGCATTTCCAAAGCATAATCAGTTGTTCTATTAGATTTTAAAGAAGTAGCAACAAAAACTACGCTAGAAATCTACAGCACAAATGATTCTTGGCTTTTTTCCTTGATCCTACATCACTAGTAGCAGTAACTATAATTGGTAGCCACTCAATTCTCCAATCATGCTTACACCCATTGCTTCCCCGGCCTTGCTCCCCACAGTGCAGAATGCAGTCCTAACGCAGGAAAAGTAACAATTCATTTTCCATCCTGTAAAAAGCAGCAAGTTTGGTTTGGAAAAATAAGAAATAGAAGATTGGTGCTACTTTTAAATAGTTTCTCTCCCTAAATGTCCAGTATTTAAAGGACGAGTTCAATTTTAGACAGAGAATAAACTGACAATGAAACTTTTCCTCTTTCGAGAGAAATACGGTGAACAACAGTAGTTAGCCAAGATGCCCAAGTTTTACAAAGAAAAACCCCCATAACAAATCCCCCTAAAAGACAGAAAAAATTAAATATCTCAATCTGTCTTCATAGCCAAACAAACTATCCTCAAGAATTTGTTTTCTGCAACACTTAAATTAGTAGAGATTTTTCTGTTTATAAATGGAACTTGTTCTAATTCCTATACAGATAAGTAATTATCTATTTCAGAGCACACTTCATGAGGGATTGTTTAGAGTCTGAGACTGCACCAAATTAAGTTATACATGTTCACTGCATAAGAGTAAGTCTAAAAATTAACAAATGGGATGTTAACATTAAAATCAGGTAACCAATCTAATTCTCTAAAGTACTAACAAAACAGGATTCTTAACAAAGACATGATAACACAACATGTTGTTTTCAAACATCATCCTGCTCAAGGAAAGGAACATCAGTCTAATCTAGAACACACCACTTCAGCAGAAGCCCTTTACAAACTCTCCCTTCAGTATCACTTACCTTGCTGGTTTCTGGACTATCAGGGTCAAACTGAACTTGTTTAACAGCCAGTTCTCTTCCGGTATCAGCATCATAGCACAGATATACTCTGCCAAATGCACCTTGACCCAGCAGTTTACCAAGTCTCCAGTTAGTTGGAGCTCGTGGTGCTGAAAATACAAGTATGTTTTGGTTTTCAAATGAGCTTGTTATTCAGCTGATCGAGAAAAACTGGAATACACAGAAAATTATTTTTTTTAAAGACTACATTTTTTAACAATGGAGACTACGTGTCCTAAACCTCCCCATGTAAGTTACAAAGATCAATAAAACTTCCTGTAAGACAAAAATCATGAGCTACTTAAATTTCTTCACAAAATAATTTGTGGTAGAGACAGACACACTTGAAACAACTAGCAGCAGCTAATCTATAAAGCAGAAAAAGCATGTGAAAGAAATTTAGTAACATTTAAAAAAATAAAATAAAATCAAGGCATGATTAAAATGTACCAGCTACCTAAACCATCACAGAGTGTATTTGCTCCTGAAATGCCACCACATGTATAAACCAGCACTACTTGAGGTCTACAATTTATCTGAAAGCTTGACAAGCATCTGCAAAAAGAAACAGTAGCCACAACCTACATAACTGTTCTCAGAACCTTAAGAGTCTACAAATTATCAGAAATATTTTTACAGTGTTTTGTTATCAGATGCAAATTTCATGTGAAAATCTACATGAAGGTTGGCACAGTAAGCAGTGAAAAAAAATGATGAGCATACAGCCTCGACTTTTTCCTCTTAGAGATAAAAGCATATCATTCAATTGCATATTTTGATGACACGCTTAGCTTTGACATGATATACTTAAAAGGTAAGAGATTTTTATAGTGGAGTTCACAAAATGCCTTAACTTACAGCGACTGGGTGGGCTGATGTCCATGACTGACAAGGTAGGATTGTCTATGTCACTTCCCCTCCTCCTCATTCGGTTATCTTCATATTCTGGTGTAAAGATGCTGCTTCCGCTACTGGTGCTCAGCGAGTGATCAGTGGGACTGAAACTAACTGGTGATCGGAAGCTGTTCCCCTGAGTCCTTCTGGCTCTTGGAAAAGTTTTACGACCTTCAGTGATATACAAAGAAAACTGTTACACTACAAAAAATACTGCTATGCAATGTGTGTATGCAAATACTTTATGAATTCCACATAATGTTCAAATCTTCCACAGCATATGATATGAAATTTACTGGTTTAGCTTTCCACCTAGAAGAAACACTCATCACAGATGTACGCAAGGATTAGACTGAATCAGAAACTGGTTTAAGTAACTGAAATCAGGACCGAATTCTGGAACTGTTCTGAAATGTGACTTGTTCTATTAAGGTTATAAGTACCAAATTTCTGATAAATAGGAGAGCAAGAGATGTTTACATTCTGGTGGTTCCCAGGCTGGCATCTTCCTCCTGTAAACTGGGAGAACTGAATGCAAAGAATGACCTACACATGCAATCAACAGCAAAACCACAAAAAATATTGGAAAGAAAAAACAAAACAAAACAAAACTATATCACAAACAATGCACAATTCAGAGATGGCTACAACATTAGAATAACAAAAGAGGCATTGATCTTCAAAAAGGTTAATTACTACCAGGTGACTAACAAAATTAATGTTCATGTATTTATACAATACGAACATTTTTATCTCAGCATAACTTGATAGAGGTTTCATCCTACAGAACTCACAGAAACAACTGAAGGAGTCTCTGATTCATCAGGTATTTCACTGGAGAAGGAGCTCTCAGGCAACTAAAGAAGGCCGATAAATATCCTTGAAAAAGTAGACTTTGATTTATATACTAGTCTGGCCAGTTTAAATTCCAAGAAAGATAGGCAAAAAATAATTAAGCAGTTTTATAAACCATTGAGAAGATAAGGTGATAAGACAGTCATAACTGGTTTATCACATGTAGCTAATCCAATTTCCCCATTTCATCGGGACATTCTCATAAGCTAACTACTGGTGTGTTGCATAGACTGCTTGTATACTTGCAGAGTACGCTCAAGACAGATTTAGAGCAGTTATCAGTGATTTCTCACCAAAGGGGAGGGTAATTTAAGTGGATACCCACAGCAGTTTACCTTTGTCCACTTCCATACACTATGTTCCATCATATATACATCATCAATTAAAATAATACACTGAAATATTGCAGATGACATCAATTTAAGCGTGGCTGGAAGCCCATTTAAAGATAAAAATCAAAATTCACAATAATACTAGTAAGCTGGATATGATTCAAAAATCAGCAAGATGAAATTCATTAAGGAAGTACAACATATCTAAAGAGAAATCAAATGCAGAAACCACAAAGCATGAATTGGTTGGCTAAAATCATGTAGAACAGGATACTGGAATAAGAATAGAGCACAGACTGAACAGCAGTCAATATGGTGACTACAAAAAAAAAAAAGCAGTCACATTCTGGAATGTATTAGCATGACTGCTACATACCAAGTTATCGTTCTATCCTATGCTATAAATAAACCAGCCATGAGAAAAGCCTCAGCTCGAGTACTCTTACTGAGTTTGGCCAATACAAGAATAGAGAAGAGACCAAAGGGGGGTGTGTGCATGTGTGGAATGTCGTACGGTAAAGCTTAAAGCTTCAGAGAAGAAAACAGATGCGTGTGTGATGCAGCGTTATGTATGTCCAGTGACCAATTTTTCACTGTGTTAAAAGGGAGTAACTAGTTACCATTTTCATTTGCAGGAAAAAAAATTATTTAGAAGACAGAGAAAGGCAAGTAAGTTATAAGGGAAGCTATCTTCAAAATTAGTTACATGAAGAAAATTAGTATCTCTTCTCAAAGTCAATTTAGAGTTTACTCAGAAGTCAGCGTGACAGATCTTTGCCTCTTTAATGTTGCCTTACAACAAGGGATTAGACCAAAGCTGCCTTGCAGTCCTTCCATTTGCTATTTCTGTGACTTCTGTAACAGAATTCCATTTACTGCTGTGCTCATTCCATTCTGCAAATGAAACCATCTGGAGAAAGAAATGAAACAGTCTTTGGAGAAATTTCTTTTTGCACTTCTCAACTAGTGCTTGACACACTCTCGAGTCAGACAATCCTTCTTAAAGGAATTAAAACTGTTGGTAGGAACTCCGTTGTATTTGGGTTTCTTTTGTTGTTGGATGATTTTGGGGGTTTTTTAAGCAAAACAAGAAATGACAAACTAACTGACATACCTACTTTGAATAAAAAAGGGCCACAAAGGTCAAAAGCTTCTACTGGATGACTTGTGCATGGCCAAAGATAGCAAACACTTTCATAGATGTGAACATGAGTCATGAATTCTCCAATCTGTAACTTTACCAGAGGTAAGACTGCTCAGCAGCTCTATCAGCCATTAAAAGTTTACCAAGTAAGCTTGGGGAAGGAAGTTAAGCTTTCAATTTATTCAATATTTTCATTCATTAACATTTTATAATCCAATTTTCTTCTTTGCTTTTTAAGAAGAGAAGAATAGAATAATAAAATAGAACTCTTGCAGTATTCACACTCACCATCATTGTAGTCTTGTTGATGATATGAAATATGGTATCTTCGGGGATAAGTCCCCCCCTTTCCAAATTTCTCAAATATTGGGATATCATACTCTACTAGAAAATAAAAATATACACTTCAAAAATTAGAATGTGACAAAAGCATAATAAATTAAACAATTTGATACTATAAACTTCAACAAGGGAAATATATCAATGGATATGGTTCAAGGTCAAGCATCGGAGCAAAAAAGATTATAAACAAAAGCCACAAATCTACCAAATCATAAGAAATAAGAGGACAATCAGACAAAAGTTCCAAAGGATCAAGAATACAATAGCTCAAGTGGTTTGTAACCTCTTGCTTAAAAGAATGTCAGAGGACTGCAGCATGCCTAATTACATCAGTTTTAAAGTAGTTTCACAGGAAAATCAACAGAAACTATTACAAAGATATATAAAGATAAATTGGTGAATTACTGAAACACATTCAACAGGTCCTCTTTTAAAAATTTACTGAAGGAGAAAAGTATTTATAAGATAAAGTCCCTCATGGGTAAATAACTGTTTAGAAGATAAGTATGTAAGATGGGAGTAAATGGTCAACAGTTCCACAGGAATCTGGGCTACACCTCCTGCAGTTTAATTATGCATGAATTCTCTAGGCAGAACAATGAATACTGAGGTGACAAAATCATTTTGAGAAATAAAGCAAACAGAAGGATTGCAGAAAGCCAATTAGAGTCTATGTCACTGGATGTTAAAAACAGCAGATGAAATTCAATGTAGGTTAGTGTAAAGCTTTGTGATAAAGAGTTCCAATAAAGTCGCAGCTGAACTCCCTGTATCAGCTAATAAATAAGTTAAATACTGTAAATCATTAAGATATATTGAACAAAGTTTTGTTCTACTCTATTTCAAAGGATTTAGTAAAACTGGAAAGATTTACAAATATAGAGATGATCAAAGATACAAAAATGCTTCTCCGTCAGGAATGCAGGACCCTGTAGACTAGAAAAGCAACAGCTCAAAGGGAGACATAAAGAGGTCCATGAAAAAAAAAATAAACCCAACTAAATAAAACAAAAAAATATCAGAGGGCATACTTCATAAAGCACAGTAAGTTGCACATCATCTTGGCACAACATACTGTTGATACTGAAAAAAATTACACAAGTTGAAACAGGGACTGTAAAAAGTTGTGTAAGGAAAAAAACAAGCTGTCCATCAAATCATAGAAAAGCATCTTGCATTTGCAGAACCCTTAAGCTATACATGACTTGGAATAAATTCTGAGGAACAAATACTACACGCTTCTCTATAGAAGCCTGGTACTGGTCATGGCAGGAGGAAAGACTAGGCCAGATGGACCTTTTTTTATGACACTATATAATATTCTGGTTTTGTTACACATCAAATTGTGAGAATATCGAACATGGAACTAATGAACATTGTCTAGGCCACTGTTAAAATTCCAGAGCATCCCACAGGAAAAAAACAGAAAAAAAAAAAATCTGCATGATCCCCTTGTTAGAAAAGTGACTGTAACAAACAAGTGAACTAGATTAAGATTACCAAAGCCAAACCAATTTCTGATATTTCCAACTTCTTTGGTATTTATCTCTGCCACCTAAATGCTTCTTAGACATAGTTTTGGTTTTATATTTATTTAAAAGTGGTACAATCTGTTAAGCACTCTGGAATCCTTTAAAGAAAAAACACACCATCACAGTTACCTAGATGAAGCTTCATGAACAAAATAAAAAGAAGCCTTATGTATGTAATAGGCCAAAAGCACAAAGCACCACAGATTCACAGGAAGCTAATTATTCTCCAACAGCAGAATTCTGTAGCAAGGCATGTCCACAAGAGACACTTCAAAGCACTTTCAAGGTTACTCATACTGCAATTCATACCCTGAACCATGCACAACAACTTGGATTCAAGTCAGTGTATCATATGAAAACATTACTGGTGATGATTAATTTATAGGCACAGTACAGTTCTTCATCCTTTCACTTTGCAGTGCTTTTAGTTACAGAAGTCATGAGCACTTCAAAGTGACACACAAGACAAAATTAACTCTCTATGTACTGGTTTTGGCTGGGACAGCATTAATTTTTTCTCATATTAGCTCCATATGGTGCTATGCTTTGAATTTGTGACCAAAACAGCACTGATAACACAGGGATGTTTTACTTATTGGGGAACTGTGTTTACACAGCATCAAGGCTTTTTTTTTTTTTGTTTCTCAAACCCCACCAGCAAGTAGGCTGGAGTGCACAAGAAGCTGGGAAGGGCCACAGCTGGGACAGCTGACCAATGGAATATCCCACATCACAGGAGGCTGTGCTCAGCAATACAAGCTGGGAGAAAGGAGGACATTTGGAGTTACAGCATTTGTCTTCCCAGGTAACTGTTAGGTATGGAAGTCCTGCTTTCCTGGAAATGGCTGAACATCTGTCTGCTGATAGAAGTAGTGAATTAATTCCTTGTTTTGCTTTGCTTACATGTGCAGATTTTGCTTTACTTATTAAACTGTCTTTATCTCAACTCATGAGCTTTCTCACTTGTAGCCTTCAGGTTCTCTCCTCCATCCCACTGCAGGTGAGTAAGCTAGCAGCTGCGTGGTGCCTACTGGGGTTAAACTACAACACTCCAAAATAAAATGAATCAGCCAAGGTTATGCATCAACTTAGAGATGGGTATTACAGTCCAGTTTAGAAAACTCTTGCATGCCCCTACTCACTTCACCATTTGGCCTTTTCAGAGAAGCAGGTAAATTACACTATGCACAGTAATAATAGTGTTGTAACCTAGAAGAACTTGTATTTCACTATTTTTTACTGTGTGCATTTTGATCAGATTTTGTTGTTTTGTCTTCTCCTATCATGTTAAGTTTGTATAATACAATACTTTTCAATGTAAATAATAGGACTTAGAAGGGAAGTTTACAAGAGGAATGGTTCTGGAAAGCTAGTAGGTCCAGTGATTTTTTGCCTACCTGAGAATTCTTGATGGTTATCTGGATAGCTCTGTGCTCTTGGCATCCGAGATTTGGGATAGTTGTCTCTGAAAGTGTATAAACATACAGCATCTAAAAACTGAAGGTAATCTAGTACTTAAACATTTAATCTCACAATTCCTTATGACTGATGAAAAGTTACTGCTATTCAAGTTGCTGAACTGGTTTGCAAATGTGGAACCCAATTTTGAAAATTAAGTCTAATTGCTATCAATAACAATTCAAAATCAGTGACAATGGAAAAAGCTTATTTATTGAGCTTAATGTAGTAGGAAAGCAACAGACTCTGTTAATGAGCAATGGTATTAGTAAAAACATGAATTATCACAAGTAAAGCCACAAAGAAGCACTGTTATGTTTAACACCTTTATGGCCAAACACAAAAGTTTAGAGACTGGCAAAATCTCTTATACAGTCTACAAAAAACTAATGAGGAAATTTAAAAGAGATGTAGAACCTTTTATTATCTCATAGTATTTCCTCTTCTTTCCATAAAAGCCATAGGATTAAGAGAGTAATTTTATTGAGTTATAGAAAGAAGAATTTTTTGGCTCTTACATGATCACACTGTTTCTTACCTACAGTTGGTATGTAACTCCCAGCCACCAAAAGGTATGGATGGGATTGCCAGTCAGAGCAATCGATTACAGTATATTTCCATAAACATACCAAAACAATGTCCTCCTTTTTCTGGTAAGAATTTCTCTAATAGGTAACAGAAGCTAAGTGGAGACACAAAACCTACATCTTTGTAGGAAATACTTGACTGGGAACAAAAAACAAAACAAAACAAAAAAAAAACAAAAAAAAAAAAAAAAAGGAAAACAAACTAAGTAGACGTGACAAATGAAGTAAATAAAAAACAACCAAAAGAAGTTTTGAAGAAAAAACGAGTCAAATTATGATTGCATTGTTTCCCCTTCTACCACTCAAACCTACCCCACACAAAACCTAAAAATTTGGCTATTCGGTAGGATTTCTGTCCCATGTAGCTACACTGAACACTGTGTGTGTATAACCTACCACACTTCAAATGTAAAATACTTTTCATGTCTATTGTTCCCTTGTTCGTGAAATAGAGATTCATTATTTAACTCAAAAATTTGTTATACCAAATGTATTTGTGTCCTCAAATCACACACTCTCAGCTGAAATGGTACTATGGAATACTGTAGCTCTGTTTAATTGCCACAGCCAACTATTTCCAACTTTTTACCTTTCTACCAATTAACTAAAAAAATAATTAGCAGCATTATTTGTATAGCAGTTCCAAATAAAATTAAGTAGCCAATCTGCGCAATGTGAGACCCAAGGTTATTTGCCTGACCAACCATAACTCAAATGGGAGGATGTTCTGTTTGGCTTACCTGGTGGCTGAGAAACTGTGGGCAGTAACCCTTTTAAAACACATGACTCTCCTAACAGGTCAATCAAATCAGATCTCCAGAGCCACCCCAGTACACACTGCCTGTTGCTAACTTACAGGTTAAAGAAAGAAAAATAAGTGGAAAATCTGCAACAGGAACATGGAGAGAGCAATGAACAGTAATTGCAAAGAAAGTAGGGGATTCTCCATTGAAGTCATCAAATGAGTCTAACCTCTTTCTTGAATTGGGTACCCTCTACCTTGGAAAAAGGAAGCTTACTTCACCTAAGAAATATAAATTTGATAGGGTACCTCACTACTGGGTAATATACTTCACGTGTACATAGACTGGCAAAATTTAGTAAAGCTTCAGTACATTTTTGTAGGATCTGAAGTTTAGATTTTTGTGTTTCAAATGCGAATTATTAAAAATAAAAAAACTACTTCTACTTTCCATTCATTAGTAAGCAATTAAGTTTCAATAGGCTTTTATAAATGTTCTATAACTTAAGAGGAATTTCTGGAAGAAGTTCAGTAATAGCTGTCACTGGAGAGTTATATATTACAACTGATACATTATACAATCTAGTAAATAATGAATTTAAGTAATTTTTACCCATCTAAAGGGCTGTCAAGTGAGGGACAGCTTCCCGAGCCAGAGTTTTCAGGACTGCTCAAAGACAATGGATCCAGCATCTAATAAATAACAGAGAAAGACCAACAAGTTTAGAGGGCTTTTATTGTTTTGGGTTTTTTTTAAAACTATTTGAAATTTTCTGCTTTGAAACACCTAATAAAAAGCACAAAACCCAGAAATATTAGTTACTGGAGAAAAAGTTAACCACCATATTTGAACCTGCATTGCATTCTGCAGTCCTGAAAGGACTCTGTCATTTTTCTCACATCTAACTAGAACATAGTTAAGGTACTTAATCCTCTACCGTGCTTTGCACATAAGTTGTACTGCTGCATTCATCCCATATACACCTTTGTCTCTTAATATTATAGCAATATCTGCATGAGAGTAGCTTAATAGAACAACAAAAATAAGGCCTCTAAAGGATAACAAGCTGAGACACTTTAAAAGAAAGTGGATTTTGTTGTCATCACCACATAAATGAGTCTCAAATATGATATACAGATTGTGATGAATACAATTTATATAATCTCTGTAGTGGCTCGAGTTTGGCCAACTAGCCATCACAGAAAATACCTGAAATCAAATACTCTAACAAGCTTTTAAACATTTATCTCTAGTTAAGACAAGACTCCAAGTGAGTTATACAAATTTTCAAATAGAACTGAAGAGAAAATGGGAAGAGGGAGAATGCATAAAATTTATAAACACTCTCCCTTTTCAGTCAAACAAAAATCTTGTTTTAAATAAAATAAGCTGTCACGTGAAACTGGCATTTACAAATCCACCAAAGACAGTGGTCCTGTTCTGCCTTCCCCCGCCTCCCCCCCAAATACTTCTGATGACATAGTAATCAGTGCTTATGAGCTGTATGAAATCTGCCATGTATCAGTCTGAAGAAGTCATAAAACTGACTACTAGGTCAGATCTATTACATAATGAAATCAATCATCAACACTTGCTGTTTCTTGAATTCTAATCAAGAAAAAAAGAAACAGATTGATACTCAAGAGCATACTCCTGACGACCAGTTATTTCTATTGGCTGACATGTTTTATTTATCTTGCACTACCACCCTTGAAGTCTTAAGTTTAATGACAGGCAAACATTCTCTTTTGCAGTAAAGCAATCTGAAATGTTTTACAGATTTCTTTTTCAGAAGAAGCAGAAACAGAATCTAAATTTCAAATATATTGAATGGGACAATTTTACCAGCCTGCCTGTCAAAAACAGAGTGTAAAGCTCATTTGTTGTCTTAAAATGAGCTCCTTCCTGAAATAAAGCTTGTTTTGATATATTATATAATGTCTATTGTTTTCTATGTATTGGACACCAGTCTTCTATTGTAAATTAAGTAGCTACCTCTCTGATTTTTATGGTCTGTGCTGCATCTTAAAGGCACACACTTTGCCAAGCACCAATCAAGGACTTCTTAAAGAAACAGCATCCAGAAAATGAGTTTGCACTCCACAAACTCAGACACTTCAGTGAACTCTGTATCAGGGAGGACAAGATTTACCATGGGTTGAGCACTTATATTCTTCATTTCTCATGCTGAACAGTGTGTCTTGAAAGGAAGCCCATCTGCTGTCATATTGATTACCACTGTAACTTAATGCAGTATGGTCCAACTGACAGACCATGGCCCACTTGTATCCAACCCATCATCTCTTCTGTAGACAGAGTGTGGGGTCTGCTGGCAGAGTGTGAATAAATCAATGGGAGAGCAGAGAAAAGCTCTCCCAAATTCCCTTCTTGTCTTTGTGGGGCAGGCTGTGACAGATGTAGGCACCATGGTCAACACTTGCCAAGGTGATGTGGCAACTTAGGGGGCAGTAAGGGAGCAAACAGAGGTTTAAGTTCCCAACACCCCAATCTGGGCCTTGAGGCTGCATAGATTGAATTAACTTGGCTTCTAATGAAAGTACAATTCCTGTATTTAAGCCCTGCTGACACCTTACACAGAATTAGAGATGCGAATTTCATCTGGCAATTCTGTCAAGGATAATAAAAAGTGTTTTTATAAACGCATTAGTAACAAAAGCATGGCCAGGGAAAATCTCCATTCCTTACTGGATAAACGGGGAACATAGTAACAGAAGACAAGGAAAAGGCCGCGGTGCTCAACACCTTCTTTGCCTCAGTCATTAACAAAAAGATTGATTATCCTCAGGACAACTGGGCTCCTGAGTTGATAGGTGGGGATGGGGAGCAGAATATCCCTCCTGTAATCCAGGAGGAAGTAGTCTGTGACCTGCTGTGCCACTTAGACCCTAACAAGTCAATGGGTCTGGATGGGATTCATCCTAGGGTGCTTAGGGAGCTGGCACAAGAGCTGGCTAAGCCACTCTCCATCATTTATCATTGGTCCTGGCTAACCAGGGAGGTCCCAGATGACTGGAGGTTGGCCAATGTGACACCCATCCACAAGAAGGGCCAGAAGGAGTATCCAGAAAACTATAGGCCTGTCAGCATGACCTCAGTGGATGGCAAGGTTATGGAGCAGATCATCCTGAGTGCCATCAATTGGCACGTACAAGACAACCAGGGGATCAGACCCATCAACATGGGTTTAGGAAAGGAAGGTCCTGCCTAACCAATTTGATCTCATTCTACGGGTGACCCATCTGGCAGACAAGAGGAAGGCTGTGGACGTGGTCTACCTAGACTTCAGCAAAGCCTTAGACACAGTCTCCCACAGCATCCTCCTGGAAAAGCTGGCAGCCCATGAATTGGACAAGTGCACCCTTCGCTGGATGACCGGGCACAGAGAATGGTTGTAAATGATGCCACATCCAGTTGGTGTCTGGTGACCAGTGGTGTCCCCCGGGGATCAGTACTTGGCCCAGTTCTATTCAACATCTTTACTGACAACCTGGATGAGGAGATTGAGTCTACTATTAGGAAATTCATGGATGACAATAAGTTGGGAGGGAGTGTCAATCTGCTGGTGGGTCAGGAGATGCTGCAGAGGGACCTGGACAGGCTGAGTCAGTGGGCTGAGGCCAATAATATGAGGTTTAACAAGA
>JANHGN010002914.1:10343-21540 GCA_024605025.1 Megaceryle maxima | reverse complement strand
GGACTGAAGGGAAAGTCTTATGAGGAGAGGCTGAGGGAGCTGGGGTTGTTCAGCCTGAAGAAGAGGACACTCAGGGGGGACCTCATCAGTCTCTACAACTACCTGAAAGGAAGCTGTAGTCACGTGGGAATTGGGCTTTTCTCCCAGGCAACTAGTGACAGGAGGAGAGGGCATAGCCTGAAGCTGTGGCAGGGGAGGTTTAGATTGGATATTAGGAAGCACTTCCTCACAGAAGGGGTGATAGAACACTGGAATGGACTGCCCGGGGAGGTGGTAGTCACCATCCCTGGATATGTTTAAGGAAAGACTGGATGTGGTGCTTAGTGACATTGTCTAGCTGATGTCATAGTGTTGGGTCATAGGCTGGACTTGATGATCTTGGAGGTCTATTCCAGCCTCAGTGATTCTGTGAATGCATACGTGACAGGTTACATGTTTCTTCAATATTCTGGAGTAAAAGGACAGCCTGGGCATGAGAGATCATTTGCCTGTCAGACTCATCAGTGACCAAAAAATATCTTTGCCCAAGCCAAAAGTAGTAATTTAATTGAATGAATCCAGACCTGGATCTGCCCACGTGGCTCTGATAATGAATAGCACCCTGGTCTGGAAATTAGGAGATTGAGTCCCTATTCCCAGCTCAGTCATTAAAATTGTGCAACAAATTGCAAAATCTCTTTGCCTCTATTTTTATGCTATCATCTGTCTCTCATTTAGTCAGCTCACAAAAGCCATTGCCTCTTGCCATTTGTTAATACAGTGCCAATGTCAACAAGAACTTGGAAGTGATATGGGTACACAGAATTTTTTTTTTTCCCCCTGCTTAAAATCTCTTTTTCTCCATTGCCGATTCTTTGAGCCATTACATTGTTCCATCTTTTGTTGCTGTTTTTAATGGGAATTTTGTTATTCAGAGAACTGACGCTATGTGTGCTGACATCCCACATCAATAATGCAGGTGAGTAGGGAGAAAAAATAATAAATTTGTAATCCTCATACAAATGTGTGACCATGGAAAGTACTTCAGAGCTTCCTTATACCAGGGCCATTGCCATTCCCTTGCCTTTACCCCAGCAAATTATCAACTGAGTGCAAATAATTCCGACAGATCCAAACTCTTCTTTAAAACTACCTTTAATTACCTAGGAAAACTCTAAAACCTGTCTTTGCTTACATATCCTTCTCTGCTTTCTAATATTGACACCTCTTGCTGTAATTTTTATCTATCACTCCCTCACTCAACTGTCATGGAAAATAAGAATATTATCTTTCTCCTTGTAGCAACATATTTAAGTAATTGAAGAGACTTACAGACCAAAACCAGGTTCTACAAGACTAAACAACCACAATTACTTCAACTTCTCACAGATTATGTTTTCTAGGGTTGTCATCATTTTTTAGCTGTTCTAACAATTCCATATCCTTCTTGAACAGCAGTACTTCATAAATCAACCTCAAAAAACCTTTAATTGTAATAAATCTCTCACATACCTGGTCCATGCTTTCTGGAATAAATTCACCCTCACTGTTGATACTGGTGAAGGACCCATTTCGGGCCACCTGATGCAGCTCATCTGGAATGTATCCTGGGGGAGGTGAACTCCTATCACGAGTATTAGAACCTTTTGAAAGAAAAGGGCTAGTCAGAGTCTCTACACTAACCCAGAATCCAAGGGCTTTATTTAAATGCTTCATAGGCACTGCACCTGCCTGGATCACTTCCAGGCATCACTTCTGGCTCTAGAATTTTCCCAAATGCCTATGCAATAGAAGACTCACATACAGCATTTTAAATCTGTAACCAGGAATTATGACAAATTTGGGGCAGGGTTGCCTCAATGGCATTAAAAAGAAGTTTCATAATACAGGAAGAAATACAATTTGCCTGCACATCTAGCTGGGTAAATTTCTTCTTTTTAAACAAGATAAAAATCCAACCCCTCCACCCATATCAACTAACCCTTTCCAACTCTGAGAATTTCAGTTTTTGTTTGTAGAATATGATGTCTGCATGAACATGAATACCTCTATTCATAATAAATGCATAATAAATTACATTTTCTTAAAAACCATTCAATAAACTGACTAGCTTCAGAATTACATTTGGAAGTTAACATCACACCAACTTTAAAACATGAATAAGCAAAAGGGTTAAATCAATACCAAAATAAGTATCTTAAAACAACTGTTCACACATTAAGATTAAAAAGATATGAGTCCTAAATGAAGCAAGCAAACACGTGGCCATATAAAGAGATTTTTCAGTAACTCTCTCCCTGTATCTGAAAATAAAGGGAGATACTAACCATCAGCTTTTTAGGATATCCATCCATTACCTCAAATAATTCCACATTAAAAAAAAAAAAAAAAATCACAGGTAAATAAATTTATTGTTAATATTCTGCATTATATACTCTTAAACCAACTTTGACTTAAAATTCAAAATCCACTCCCCCAAGTGCAAACTATATAGTAGAACCGTTGATGAGCAAGAAAACCTCAAACAGCCTGTGTCGAGAGCAAAATCTTAATGAAAAGAATCTTACAAAATAAATGTTTTTACAATTAAAACTACTTAAATATGTAGCTTACCTATTACAGACAGTCGCTTTTTTCTATCTGTCACACCAAACACTGTATTATCTAAGTCTTCCAGTGAGGGCAAGGGTTCCACATTATTTACACTGGGTGACTGAAAATGCATACGTATTACAAACCACGGTAATTACTTTATACTCCCAACAATGAAAATACTTTGTAATCTTTCTAGGCTTTGTGCAACACATACCTTTTTCAAACAGTCAAAAAGAAGCTTGCCAATTTATATAAAAATTCATCTATTTTAGTAGTTCATTCTTAATAGTTAAAAATAATTTTAAATAAGCACTACTATACAAATCCTACCAATATCATGGCCGTGATGGGTTAGATAATATTAAAAGAACTCAGTATCTAGCCGATAGTCCACTGCTACTGTTTGCTACAACAAAAATTTAACTTGCCACAAAGGAGTATCACCAACATATGACTTAAAGAACAGTTTTTAATAACTACAGTTATTTAAATACCATGTGCTTCTTAAATCTGTATCATATCATTATCCTCCTAAGGAACACTTTTCTACCACTCTAGGGAAGGGGGGGGTGGGGGGGAAAAGAGAGGAACATGACCTAGGAAAAAGTTATATCCAAGTCAACAGAAAATGCTAAGAGATGCTTAAAGTGAACTTAAGTAGTAATCAGTAATGTTTTCAATTGTCATCTATAAGAAAAGATACAAATTATACTTCAGTATGAAAACTGATGAAAAAGACATTTAGCACATCAACTCATACCTGCACATTTCCATGTATTACAAGCAATATCTTGAGACTCTTCATATGAACACTACGGTCAAGTAGTTCAACAGCTTTGTCCAGGTCATCCTGGGTGGTTAATGGAATTACAAGCTACAAAAAAAAAAATTATCTTAATCAAGACTGAGGAAGATGAGGAAGTCAAGTGCACAGAACTATCTGCACTGTCTGAAGTCAGCAGCCTGTTTTCACAGGCAGTGTCTGCTGCTGGCAGTGATAACACCCCATGGTTAGAGTTACTGCCAAGGATTGGTGTGCAGACCAAGGCCACTGCTGGATCTTGTGTACCACATTGAGGGGTACAGGAAAGTGAAAGGCTGCACCTGCAGGGAGGAGTGGACAAGGTAGGTGACCCCAAGCTGACCAATGAGGGATTCCATCCCATATAGGTCATATTCGGTATAAAGTAGAGGGACCTGGAGGGTCTATAGGGTTCTTTTGTTAGCTTACTAGTTTTGTTTGCTTGCTAGCCCTCTTTCTGGGGCCTCCCGGGCTCTTCTAAAGTACCATGAATGGCCATTTCTTCTGACCTTCCTAATCTCCAAAAACTACCTATTTGAATTCTTTGTTTTGAGGATGAGTTTCACTAAAGTGCCTGGTAAGGTAGTGAGTAACCAACAAAAAGCACTTAATTCTGCAAAGATGCAGATAGAGCAATCATGTTGTGCATAACCGAGCACAATAAACAATCCTTCATGCACTTTGCTGACTCAAGGCAAAAACCAGAACTAACTCCTAAAAGTGGATCCTGCATCTGTAAATGTACTTCCTATTAATAATTCCACCTCTACTTCTAAAGGTAAGCTGTAAGTAATACTGATCAGCTGCTTGAGAGTGCTAGCACTGTTCCTAAGAAATCCATCAGCCACTTTAAGAGGAGCAACAGTTAAGCTTAGTTCTCCAATCTAAACATTATTAAATGCAGCATTCTAATGATTACCTACAAAATGAATCCTTAAAGGAAAAATAAAAGTGTACAAGAAAGGATAAATGCTATTTCAAATTTAAAAATCCAACAAAGCTTAAAATGGTGAAGACTTTCCCAAAGTCGCGCAACAGGACTACAGTAGAGCAGGAAGACAATTTACCCATTCCCAGTCAAGTCTGAGACATAATTCATTAAGATATGACTCTCCTAATAAAACTTTTCATGCACTTCCTGCCTACCCCATTTTGCACAAGCTGTACATATTTGGGAATACACACATCAGAAATCTGGGATTTTGTCACAGTGGTTCTCACTGCTTATGAGAACAAATTTCAAGCTTAAAATAATCAATGTACAAGTTACCAAGAATTTAGAAGACACAGAATATTACCTCATTATTGCTGTAATGTAAATCCATGGTCTGTCCAAAAGCAACTTTAGCTTTAGCTGCAAGATCTTCAAGTTTAACAGGCCTTGGTAATTGCAGGATCCTGAAACACAAATTTAAGTTATAAAGAATTTTTGTCTATTACTTAATACTTATGAAAATCTGGCAACTCATTACTTAAGAATGATCTTAGAATTAAATTTATTACTAAAAAGTCTGTAAGAGGCAATACTTTATTCACTGTCTTCCATATCTTGAATCATTAAAGGAGAAGAAAAGCAGTGAAAAGGTTCTAAAGGATAATCTCGCATAAAATTCAATCTCATTATGACTATTTCACTAGCTCACATATGCGCTCTCAACTTAACCCTTGGCAGACCTCCATGCCAGAGGCACATTCTTATAAAATTCCAAGATTTCAGACAATGGAGTACTACAGAGTGACAAGCATAAGGATCAGAAAGGAATTACTCCTACAGTCCCTAGTTCTTGGAAATCCAAGGAAGGTAGCTTAATGTCACCATCTTTACCATAAAGAATTGCATGCTTAAATTGCTGAGTCTGTTACTAACTGTGCTTCTGGTAAGAATGGTGTAGCTATATATCAAGAACTCAGATTTTTCTTTTAACCCAATGTCTCGTTAAACCAAGTAGCCCAAAAATGCCTGTAACTAACTGACTTTTAGACTACTGCATTATTTGAGACATAACACCAAAAAAAAGGCTTTTAGAAGTGACTAAGCTAGTAAGGTACATTCAATCACATTCAAAAAAGAAATAGCACTCAAATTCTGTGAAGCAGAAAAATTAGCAAAGGGTAGCTGTCCCTTTTATCAGTATTTCAGTTGATACTCTGGTTAGGGAACAATATTTCTCATTGAAAAGAAGATAGAAGCCAGATTACTACCAATCAAAAAGTATTTAAAAAAAAAAAAAAAACACCACCACCAATTGTCACTGTAGTTAACAATTTGTTCATTTGTTTAGCAAGCCTGAAACTTTGCCCATCACACTGCACACTCCTTGGTACAGAGTGCTTCATTCACTGCTGAAAGAAACTCTGAAATCGCTTCTCTTTTCCACTTCCCTTTTTAAAAAACAGTGAGAAAGACATTGCAAAACTTAGTTTTCTTGCATAATTTCATTATTTTTTCTTTAGATCTACATGCTCAGGCAACAAAGTATTGTAACTCACGAAGCAATGAGCCTGGGGCTGCCCAGTACCCCTCGGCAAGCTGGTCCAGGCTATTCAGGACAGTCCAAAAGGGAGCTAGGCCCATCAGCAAAAAAGCCTGGGAAAGGTATCTTTCCAGACACTTCTTTATGCTTGTATTCAGACTGAATTGATTCACTTAGTCCACTGGGAAAGTGAATTAAAATAAATCACAAAAATGCACTGCCCGTGCAGACTGGCAGCAAGCAGAGAGTTTTCCGGTTTAAATTCGTGCTTCCGCTTATTTCACAAGAAATTACTAGGCAGAGAAGCCCTCAATTTTTAAAGCTGTTGAAAAGACTGATTTCCTCCAAATTACTTATAGAACTCAACCATTACCAATGCACTGTGTTACATGTGGGTTCAGAAAAGTGATAAAAAGCTAAAGAATGTTAATAGCTAGACTGTTGCTTTACTAGCCCCTGTAAAGAGAGGGCAGACACTGTCATCTGCGTGGATACACACTGGTCTATTGCACACCATGCTAAGGACCGTCCAGAAGTAGCACATTCCATGCTGAAGCAATCTTTACTTAAGGAATTCAGCATTTCTATTGACAAGTAGCATAAGAAGGATATTATTTCCTTTTTCTTTAAGTATTTTCAGAGATCTCATTCTATAACCATTTCTCTGTAGGTACAGTGAAGGCTGGTGCCTTCAGAAAGGGACAAAACAGACAAAATGAGCTGTCCACAAACCAGTTCTGCATGGAATTGTAGATCAACTTCTATAAAAGCTTTTGTGCAGCCATCAGAGCATAAATATATAGACATAGGTGTTTGCATACTTTAAGCATCTACATCATTTGCCTCTTACACACAAAAGGAAAATAAATTTTAAGAGGTTATCCAAAGTTATCAATGAAAATAATCTAATTATAAAGTCTAATAAATATTCCTATTTCAGTTCTCAGATTGGTTCCTCCAAAGTACAATCCATTATTGAGCTTTAAGATCTAAGCTTCTTCCTCTGGGTGTTCCAGTATTAACATATTACCTTGCATTTGTTATGCACATGACACAGAAAAAAAAAATTATTTGCTGCTCTACCCATATTTGAGATCTGTGCTAATGATCTAAGTAATTGTTCCAGGCTACAAACATCTATCTGAAGGGTAAACAAATTAAGGATATTACATGGGACATAGCTAAGGTAAGATACTTCTGCATTTATGTATGCTTAGAGCCCACATTTTAAACAGATTTAATTATTGTTAAATTGTGTTCATATCAAAATTAAATTTAAGCCAAAATCAAATACACTGAGATATCTGAAACACTCTGAACAGTGTATTTGAAACTGTATGATAGGAACACACTAAAATTGACAATTAAAAGACAAGACTGTTTCTCGTGTTCTCACCTTACCTTTTTTCACCTCGATGCTCAAATTTGACTCTAACATCATTCTGTAAGAAAAGAGATAAGGGAACCACTATTAGTTTGGTACTATTCCCTTTAATGAAGGCCATGAAATCCTACACCAGAAGTAAAATCCCTAAACAGTCCAGATTAATTTTCTGTCCTTTCTGATGTATCAAGCACTTTAACAAGCTACTTCTGCTGAGGTATCTAACACAGGCTGATAAGCGTGTAAAAAAGTGGAAAAAAATATTCTGAAGTACAATGAATGCTTCTGTAAGTAAACACATTATTTTCTATCAATATATTTTAATATTCTAACAGATTCATGATTTCAAATTTAGCATTGAACTGATTATCAACGAGTTCTCTATCATGAACAGGCAGGTAGATTTAGCTACCATAACAGGTTTTTGTGAACACTTCACAGCTGAGCATTTCATGCATAAGAAACACATCTTGTTTCATAAGCATTACTGTGGAAACCTACACATGTAATTAAGCCACCATTCATGAAATCAACTTCCCAATAACAAAGATACTTGTAAATATCTGCAGTTACATGGAAGTAAAATTGTTTTGCAAAATCTTAATGCAATTTGATTTTTAAAATTATCAACTATTACCGAAAAAAAAGCCAGTGCATTCAACCACAGAGATTATATGCAAATAACAATGTTGTATCTTCCAAAGTAATACTTGATTCACAAGTGATTACTTTCAAAAGTCACAAATTTAAACAGAATGACAAACATGTATCTCACCCTCACCACCACCCCATTAAAATCTCAGAAACTACTCCACTATTCTTCTTCTTTCTAAATGGGAATTACATTTAAATCATTCTGACTCATATGCAGTGTCTAAAGTCACAGGTCTTACGTAGTTACATGACACTAGCAAAGCACCAGTGTTACACACTGAACTCTCACAGCTTTTAAGGCTCAGAATGAAAAAAACATAGCCACTGGTTTTCGGCAGTTTAAGAGACAAATATATACAAATACTTTGTTCTTTTAACAGGTTAAATACAAGACTGCCCAAACTGAATTTTCATGAAAAATTGGACTGTCAATTAAATAAGCATACAGTTACATCAGAAGGGCTATTACAATTCTGGTAAAAATCTACATCCTCTTCTCCCTTAGCCTCTCCATATAGTAGTTGAAACCTATCTAAGTATATACTACTTTTCCATCTGTGTTCAATTAACTGCAGGAAAAAACCAACAAAACAAAAAGCCGAAAAGAACTCACATTTCAATCACACAAACAAATCAAGGCCAGATGCAATAAAAGAGCTTAAGTTTCTGCTGCTGTACTGACAACTGGGCAATCTAATATACCTATAAAATTCATTCTGAAGAAACATTCCATGTAAGAGATACTAGCACATCTCAATATTTTAAAATAGTATAATACCAATCAAATAATAACAATAACAATGTTTATCTACAGTGTCAAAATACCCATATAATCTTCAGCTGATCAGGATCAGAGTCATTTAAGCATACACTATCATCTGGTCTGAAATGCCACCACTTCATTTTGCTACTAATTTAAGGATGTGAACAAAGAAAATGGCAGAACATGTGGGAAACTAATAGCTTGTTCTGGTATGCTCACTGGTCTGACAAGAAAAATAATTATAGAAGTCACAGCAGGACTTTGTGTTCAATGGGTTAGTAAGGATATTACAAGATTACCTGTTTTTTAGGTGAAGATGACTTTGGTTTTCCTGTTTCTTGCTGGGGCAATACAGGACGACTGGCTTTATGAAGCACAGCCAAATCCTGCATGATTGAATTCAAAGCTTGCTGCTCATCTGCTCAGAGAAAAAGACCAAATAAAATAAGTGTAAATGAGTGTTACATTTGAAATGGATTACTGTCGCATTTCATAATTAAGCAGACATTATTCTAAAATCTTGAAGTTCACATTACACTTCAATACATAATTGCCAAATTAAAAAAAAAAATTACTGCCATATTGCAAACATTTTTATTAATCGTTAACAGCGCTTAAGGAAATAAACAGCTTAATCAGTAAACACACTTAAATGGCAGGTTTAAAAAACACGAAGTTGTAACAGAGCTGGACAACTCTACAGAACTGCAGGCTGTACTCATAAGACAGGGGCATAAAAAAGGGTTTATATACTTCGGTTCAAATAATGCCCATGGGTGAGATGTTCAATAGAAATCATCCTTCCCCCTACCTCTCAACTTGTAAAACAAAGAAAAAGAAAAGCAAATACTTTTGAATTCTTTTTCCTCTGTCCTGAATAGGTACGGTCATACACACAAGAAGCATACACAAACTCCCAGAAAAACACCTCCAACATTTGAGCATCTGTTGATGTCCCAAAGAGTAATTAAATAGACCAACCCAAAACCAAACAAGCAAACAAACAAGTAAAACACAATGCAACTTTACCAGGACTGCAAATGTAGAGGCTCATAGGGTTTAGGGGAGTAATTCACAAGGAGACAGAAGCACTGAACCCGCAGAACAATTTAGGGGCAGGAATGCTACACAGCCTATATTTCAAGTTGATACAAAATCTTAAATCCTGTGGATCTGCTGCAGCTGCAATGACCTGAGGCCATGCTGTACAAAGCTTGCCTTGGAACTGGGATGCTTCTTCAGATAGGAAAGCACTTAGGAGCTCAAAGGCTTGAACATCCATCTCTACAGGAAATTTATGTCACTAATATCTTGTATTGATTCCCTGCCACAGCAACAGTACTGTACTAAGCATGCATCTGCAGCACCAGATAACAACATTTATCTACAAAGGAGCTGATTGTATGCTTTCATGATACTTTACAATGGATACATTTGATGAAGAATGTATTACAAAATGATATGATTTACAAAGACGAGTATTTCTCAAATGTGGACCTGAGAAAAACCTCAGGATTAATATCAGCAAGTAAGCATTTCAAGTATTCAGCAATTGTGAGAATTCCTTCACACTCTATTCAAATATAACCAAATATATTTGTCATATCAGGAAAAGGTGGGATTTCAATGTTCTAATTTAATAGATTCCTAACAGATCAGAAAGCAGGTCTGAAAATTAGTAACTTTGATCATGACTCATGCTGTCATCACTCAACTCTATTAAGATTTGCTAATCTGTAAAAGCAAGTTTTACTGGCAGTATTTAATGTCAGAACAGAAGGCATTCCTGCAGCTCAGTTATTTCTTTCTCACACTAAGACATACTTCAAAACTTGCCACAATTGAAAGAGTTAACTATTTTATTGTGTTATAGCCTATTCTAGTGCTCAGCAATAAAAAAAAGTTATTTTAGCAGCTGGTTGGAGGAGGTTTAATTCCCAGTAGTCACTAGGTAGCATACTTCTTACAATGAAAACAAAGCACTGGCAAAGCATCTAAAGTTTACTGAATATCCGATATGACTCAATAGTCATTTCACACAAAATGTTGGAAAATAGCAGCAATCTTACAAGCACAGTATTCCTCGATTCAGCTACTTTAAGCATGAGGTTAGGAAAACAAAATAGCATAGGAATAAAAGCTAAACAAAATCAGTACCAAAATGTGTGTTATGGTTGGCTGGTTTGTTGGGATTTTTTTTGAAAGTGAGCACCAATAAGTGATTACAATAGCAAAATGGTCAACTCATTATAAAGCATGTATAACCTGAAAAATTCACATCAAATTTAGAGTAATATAAGTGTGCTGCATATTTAGAAAAACACAGACCATCTTCACTGTTCTGGCTTTGCACTGGATTAACACAATATGATAAAATTCTTTAATACAGACTCTTTGGGTTTGTTTGTTGTTGGTTTTGTTTGGGTTTTTTTTTGGTTGGTTGTTTTTGTTTTGTTTTTAATCACACCCCCCCCCCCCCCCCCGCCCCCTGCCTGCTTATGTTATAGGCCGAACAGATAAACAACGCGACAACCGGCCCCCACACC
>JANHGN010002914.1:0-10243 GCA_024605025.1 Megaceryle maxima | reverse complement strand
CTCCTGCCCCCCTTCCCTTTTGTGTGTTTTTTGTGTTTTTTTGTTTTTTTTTTTTTTTGGGTTTTTTTTTGTTGGTTTTTTTTTTTTTTTTTTTTAACACCCACCCCCCCCCCCCCCCCCCCATAGCTGTTAGTATTTAGAGCACAGTAAATACAGCTCAGCACCCTAATACCCTGAATCTCAATATCCTATACTTGGATTTTTTAAGTTACCACAAAGTGAAGGAAAAGTACTATATTCCAGTGGAAAAACACCTAGTATACTAGCAAAGCAGCTGAACACTGCCTTTCATGTAGACATTACATTGAGTTACAGAGCCAAAGCCCACATTTCCTAGGAATGGTATTATATTAATGGTTTTGGTCTTCAGTAGAGAGTAGCTGAATTAACTGAAAAGTAGATGAATTAACTTTTTATATATGCTACACACAAGACTTACCCATAATGGCAGTGAGTCTGAAAACTTGAACTTCACGGAAATAACTGCTTCATGAGCATTATTTTGTTTCCTAAAATGTAAACCCAAAAATACACAATTATTAAAGTTGTCACAGACATGACAACTCTTCATTGTTTATGGGCAGTTCTTCTAATATTCTACATATCAAACATGCATATAAACTACAAATAAGAGTGCATATGACATGAGGAGAAAATGGATATTGTACCCTGAGCCTCATTGAGCTTTGAGCAACATATAGAATTTCAAAAGGCACAAACCCCAAACTACATATTCTTTTAGACTTAAGTTGACTTTAGTCTCTATCTAACCCCCAGATGATGATCAGTATCTTAATTAGCCACAACATTCTTCTACATGGAATACTCTCTACTCCAGATTATTACAAACCAAGTCTTCTTTTACAGGTCCCTCTATCTAGTGTTCCAAGTTTTGTGTTCAACACTACAGATATATGTAGTTCATTATATATTTATATATATGAAATTCACAGCACAAATCAAGAGGCATCAATACCTACTGATTATATAAACTAGAAAACTTCAGTTGTAAGTTTTTTTCATCATAATACTAGATCATCACAAAGACATTCCAACACCTCTGAAAAGAAATGCCTCTGGAAGACAGCAGGTATTAACTCGTATATTGAAAGTTATCGAGAAAAGCAGAAACATAGGGGTCACATTTATGGATAAACCGTGTCTACCATAATACCCTGAACATCAGCCAATTGAAAAAAAAAAAGCCAAAACAATAATTAAGGACCAATTAAAATACTCTTTCTATAAAATGTTATTATAGAACATAACAGCAAAAAAATCGGAAGACATATCCCTAAATAGACAGTGAGATTTGTTGTAATACAGGCTACCACGGGACCAATTAAGAATTTTTAATGCAAGATCATAGAAAAAGCCTCTCTCATTTCTTAAGCAGTCACTGTGACCAAGTAGAAAGAGCCCATTCCCTCCTCCCTTTTCCTGGCTGCAGTGAACCATCCATCCTTATGGCCGAGAGCAGAAAGATCCACTCTACTCTCACAAAACAGATTATTTCACTGCAAGTTCAAAGGAGTTACACCAACAGAACAGGATTTTTTATTTATTAAAAAAAAAAAAACCAAAAAAAACAACCCATAGAATTCGTTTCCTCATGGTTTAGTTCCCTGCCAGCGTCAAATGACCCCTGATGCCAGCACAGGGCCATCTGTGGGAGCACACGGCTGAGAACAGAGAGGAGGTGGGCCAGCTGTTTCAGTACTAGCCAGTCAGGCATCCTTGCTTGAATATTCTGCCACCTTTCCAGCTAACAACAAATTCATTACGATTTTCCTAGGTATTTCTGAGCATCTTTAGTTAGGCATCAAGGACTTTCTGGGAGTGTCTCTTACACACTCATTTCATGAAAATCACCTTTTTAAGCAGCATTCATTTCACCAGGGAAACTAGAAAGCTTGAAGTACTTCTGGCATTATTTTTCAGAAATCTGGACTTGAAAGCCACATAAAGGTCTCTGCTGTATGCTGCCTTTTACCTACATATCAGATGACTATTTCAAGCTCCGTAATAGCCAAGAAGGGACCAGGTTTTTAAGGAAGATCCCAAGGTCCTACTCTGCAATCAGAAATCAGTTGAGTGAGCATTCAAGAGAGCACATTAGAACTAAAATCAAGTTGAAAATATGATTCTAGTGTATTCAGAGTTACATACTCCCAAGTCTACGGACTGCCTCAAACCAGTACCTGAAGCAGCTTCCACGCGTTGACAGAAAGAAACTCCCATCTAATGCTTTAAAGCTTGCAAGAGTGTGAGAAGTGTAACTGCCCCGGGCTGCTCCCAGTCTCAAGATACAAACCCCACCACAGCCTCCAGCCTCTTGCTTGCCACCCACAGCTGGAAACAAACAAACAAACAAACAAACAAACAAACAAACAAACACCCAACACCACACAACCAAACAAACAAAAAAAAAACCAAAAAAACCCCAAACAAACAAACAAAAAAACAAACAAAAAACCACACACAAAAACCCACCAAAAAGCCCAAACCAAAACACAACGCAACCCGCCCCCCAAAAAAAGCACACACACACACAAAAAACAAACAAACAAAAAAAACCCCCCACACACAACCCCAACCTGTTTAAAAAAAATAAAAAAGAAAAAGCTTCTGTTGCTCTGTAACAGGAAAACAATGCAGATACAAAAGAAAGGACTTTGAACTAATCTTCAGAGAGGAAAAGAGGGGCTGAATTTTCATTTACTTGCCAAATGGTAGAAGCCAAGATCACTCAAAATAAGGCCAGAATATTTGGGCTTTGCTCTCACACAAGATAGTGACAAGGAAACATTTTAGGAAACATCTTCAACTTCCTCCAGCTACAGAATTTATTCTTTTGTATTAGTCTGTGGCATGTGTCATTAGAAGAACATAAACTAATGAGTGAGCATCCATTTCTTTTCCCTTCCACTTCCTTCTTATTCCTTTGAAGAAAAAAAAAAAACAAAACAAAACAAAAGCTAGAAAAATTCTGAGTAACTTTGACTTCTTGATGTATCATTCCTTTTAACCTAAATTCTTTCTGTTCAAATATAAAGTATAATTAATCACCAACTTAACATCTTAATATTTTTCTTAGTATTTAGTGTTACTTCAAAAATAAGCTAACATTAAAATGTCAATTAAACAGGTAACTCAGACCAAACTTTACAAAGACTTCACCTTTGTGAGTTGAGAAAACACTGTTTTTAACAGCTCATTTTCACAATGGAGTATAAGAACAGGGTGGTGGTGGGGAGACAGCAAAAACAGGCTGACGAAAATAACTGTTTTTAAAATAAAAATTAAAAAAATATATATTCAGTAGGCAAGGCAAAAAGCATACCCTAATGCATGGTTACAAAACAGCATTAGCAAAACACGTACAGACTAGATGACAATCCAGGACAAAAAGGAAGCAAAACAGAGAAAACTGGAACTTGGAGAAAGATTCAGGAGAAGCAAAGGCAGCAAAGCATGAGAACAGACTCAAAGGTAGAATAAGATTATGTCAAGGTCTTGCAGAGAAACACAAGCGCATGAATTTGAATGTAATTAAAGAAACGATGACAGAGAGTGAATTTCAAAAAGGTGATGATGTGATAAGAGTAGCAAACAAAGAAGAATATCCTAGCAACAGCATTTTGGATATAAGGCTGGAGAGATGCTGATTCATATTCATGATTCACTTCCCATCAGCCACCTTGAGTAGAGCCTGGAAGTCTTTCAGAATCTGAGAAAGCCACTGAAAGAAGAAAATAACCAGGTGACTCTTGGAAAATGTTTTTGGCTTTCTCATGGTAAATGAAACAAAGCCCAAAGGTAAATAATTCATGGGGACTATAATCTAGCTGTTTGAATACTCTGTGCTAACTGTCCATATGCATAGGGTTCTCCTATAATAAACACAACAACAGGGTTAAAGCTGCCTCTTGGCTACTGAAAGATAGAAGTACATGAACAGTGGCCTACGTTCTCCTAACTGACTTGGTCACATTCAAAAATTTGTAGGCTAGAAAAAAAAAGCTTTACTCTCACAAAACTGAGGAAGAACGCAAGCAGATACTCTATGAGGTGAATACTTACTAAGCTAGAAAGGTTGGTTCAGTTCTGTGGAATACAGAGATATACAGTGCACAGAAATAAAACTTTCTACAGCATCCAACTCGTAACAGAAGTACAATTTTTAAAGATTAAGATTAGCTCTGCCTACAATGAGAGCCAAAAAATTATTGTATGAGAACAGTAAAGGTAGAATATAAGCACTTAAGAACATCAGCCAGCTTTCATGCTGCCTTGTGTGTTAAAAAACAAGGAAAAAAAATACACAGTCAAGCAAGCAAACCTGATTTTGTAAGGAAGTCAGACTTACACAGTAACATTTTACTTCTAGAAAGGTGCTTTATACCTTTGGAGTCTAAACCTGTTCCAGTAGTGGGGCAGAAACCTCAAGGATATCAATTCCCTACAAATTTTCACTAAAATAAATCATTCCAAGCATACATAGTTCCCCATTCTTGCATCGAAGCAAAATGGAACAGTGTGAACTCAAAAGGAAAAAAGATGCTCTATAATTATTCAAATCACAGGTCAAGTTTGAATTGGGGATTATACTATATTAGGCATAAGCAAGTTAAACCAAAACAAGAAATCCAAATGTGCTAGCACAACTATTCAGAGACATACTAGGGGAAAAAAAAAGGATGATTTAAAGAGACAGGTAAACATGAAGAGTGAGCATTCACAGGTAATTTTTCAGACTCTATAATAGTTAATCAGAATATAAAGTGAGACTATAAAAATTTCTTTCATAGAAACAAGAATGAGCTGCACAAAATTGTTTTACCCCCAAAATGTTACTTTTAAACAATTAAATGCATGATCTCACACAACTAACCTCTTATAAATCACAGTAAGCAAGGCTAACAAAACCTCAAGAGATCACTTCATCAAATACACCTCCTTAACTTTTACCAAAATAGTGTGCAGCACTGCTCATCATGGTGTTTGGGTTTTTTAATCTAAAATCAAATAGAAATAGTGTCTGTGAACATGAAGCTAACTGGAGTACTTAAATCTGAACTTCTATACAAGACTTTTTCATAGCTCAAAGTAATTGTTGGCATAAATAACAGGAACTTTTAGTGTGGCAAGCATAGAAGAAAATTCAGTATCGTTAAAAGAAGGTAACTCCATAGAAATGTGTGTAAAGGTGAGGATTTTATACGGACATACACACAAATGAACACTGGACAAAAAGCCATCCTTTTCAGAGAATAAGAAAGCAGCAACAAAAAGTCATGAAGGACAGAAAAAAAAAAAAAAAAAGAAAAAAAAAGAGAGAAGCAATAAATAGTACCAAGAAAAATATTTAATCAGTTAACAGGTCTGCTAATAATTGAAGCCTAACAATAACACATCAGATTCAATTTCAGTTTTAGAAAAATGCAGATCTTTAACATACTGTAACAGTACATAAGAAAAGGTGTTCACAGGGGAAGTAGAAAAAAGGAGAGAAATATTAAATCAATCTAAATCAAAAGCCAATGACACATTGATAAATTAAGGTAACATTTAGAAAACAAGTAAAGATGACTCAGTGGGTCAACATTATAACATTATAAATTAAGTTTAACTGATGAATAAAATAACACAAATATTATTCCTGTGACAGTACTACGTGATCTTTTGGATAAAAAAAAGTTAAAAAGTTAAAATGTTTGATTCCAGCCTTTGAATACCTCAGGGAATCTTGAGCACACCAGTAAGGGTATGAGCCACAGAGCAGAAATACTCTCTTCCTCTGTCAAGAGCTCCCTTCCCTGAAGGTGCTCCCTGAAGCACTTTCTTCCTCGATTTATTGCGACAGTGAGATTAATTGCACTGGACAGGATACACTGAGAGTCCACCTAGTTCTTCTGTGCTAGCAAAAACTGGCAGAACAGCAGAACCAATCAAGCTCTGCCAGATGATGCCCCACAGCAAGGAAAAGAGAAACAATCTAGAGCAGCATCTCTCACAACCAGGGCATCACTTCAGGACCAACTACCTGTCCTGGACTCAGACAGCATCAGGCAGAAACTATATTCCCTTCTATTTCTCATCTTACCGCTTGCTTTTCCATAGTTAATATCATTCAACAATTCTATCCTGAAGAGTTGAACTAAGCCCTTCTAAAACTAGGATGACTATTTGACACTGTAAGGAACATGAACATATCAAATACTCCTTTGAAGAAAGAGCATCTCTTGATTTATTTCCCGCAAAAGTACTTGGGTTTATTTTTCAAAATATTTTAAGCCTTGTTCTATGTAGCTTAGTCAGCATACTTGTAAAATTTGCCCTGAATTTCTCACTCTCTAGTAATTAAGCCAGTTTATTCAGAACCTCCAAGCTATTTTAATCTATTATATTAAAAGTTGCTTATCTCTGCACATAGTACTACTGTGAGCCAACTACACCTCTATCAGCATAATGTGCTTTTTAAAAAACAGTAGCACCCAACTCATTCAAAGTTAATACATTAAAAAAAAAAGAAATTATTAAGGGAAAAAATAAAATCAGATACATGTGTTTTACTTAATTTAGGTGGTAAAATAACAAGTAGTGAAAAAAAGCATGAAGAAAAAGTCAGCATCCATTTTTTGTTCAGGTTTTGAAAAAAAAAATCCAGAGGATGTATCCAAACCACACCATGGTATTACTGGAATAGAAATACCACCATATAAAACAATATAAAGATATAATACAATATTTCTATTATACTTCAGCTTAAACACATTAAATATCTAGGGACTTCTAAGAGTCTAAATAAGAGTCTTCACAAAATTAGTGTTTCTAACCACTAATGGTTTCTGGACCATTCTTGCAAATATTTGGAAATACCTGGAAAACTGGACAAGGAGATTCTAGTAAATTGTAAATAGTGTATAAATAACTGAGACGTATAAAGAAAAGGGTCAAAGAGCTGCTGACGATTTACCTCCACATCAACTGAGAGCAAAATAACCTATTAATTAGCTTGCATTCTACCGTGGAATTAAAAGCAAAAACACAGTAAATGCCTTGCTTTCAAGGACTAATAAAAGCAAAGTAAGTCTTCTTGAAGCGATTACAGACTAGTTAACAGAAGTAACTACAGCAATTACCCTACTTCCAACCTGTTTGTCTAAATATCACATGACATTTTAATTATTTGCTTTAAAGTCTCAACTAACAAGAAACTCATTTGATGGATTACATATATTTTGAGATCCATATTCCTATTTAGCAGAAAACATCAATGCACATGACTCCCACAGGCTGGCAACGATGAGGTAGGTATAATGAGATATACAAGATATGGCTTAAGCAGATGACCTGAATCATGTTTAAAAGCAGTCACGGTCCAACAAAATGTATTTAAATGTGGTTAAATATTTCCAATATATAATTTATTCTGATTTCCCTCATTAAATATTAATTTTTATTGGTTTTAATAATTGCTTTTTTCAGAGATGAGCTGCATTTATGATGCTAAAACTGAGAGGACTGCTTTTTGAACTTTTATTTTTCCTGCAACCAGGAGGGCACCACCCATAGTTAGAAGCTGCATTTTATATAAGTCTAAATATTGCGTTTTATTATGTTTATTCTATGTCAAAATACATTCAATACAAAAATGTAATTAAGACAGTCATTTAGGAAATTGGAAAAGAGTTGCAGCTGCATGATTGGACAGTCTTAGCAAGAGACAATTCAGAAGAATTATTAAATCACCAGCATATAATTATCTAACATAACTGCAACACACAAAATTAAAGAGGGATAATGCAATCCTTGCGTGTAGGAAAATGCAGTGTATGCAGAAGCCATTTTGCTTTTGTACACAACCTACAGATACACTGTTTGGTGCAGAATATCAGGAAGACTGCAGATAGCAAGTGTGGGATGGCTCAAGTACCTTAATTGCCGTTACAAATGCAGTAAATACCTCTACAATGAGCAGGCTTGAAACCTCTTAAAATGAAGACTTTTAAAATCTTCCTGACAAGGGGGGGGGGGGAGGGCGGGAAGTGAATTTATATCTAATTGAGCACACAAGACCATGGAGACTTACCTCATCTGTACAACTACAGATATGATTTGTTTGGATTTTTTTTTTTTTTTTCCCCTGAAAAGAATGGTTACTAGCTGTACTCCTTCCAGGGTTCAGAAACAAAACAAACAACAATCAAACAAACAAAAAACACAGACTTGCATAAAATACCACTTCTAATAATGGATGTTGTCCTCCCACTTACAGGAAGGATAAAACCTTGAAAAGCAGTGCTGTCAATTCTAGCACCATGAATGCAGCTCTCCTCTCAAAGTACTTTGAGAAAGACATCAGAATGAAGGACCGATCCAACACGTCCAGTGACAAAAGTAAAACTTCATGCTACTCAGATTAAATCTTTAGTTCCTGCTGTTCTATAAACTGTAATTTGACACATTCATAAACATTCATCAGCTTGATGAACAACGATCTTGACTTAAAAAAGTTAAAATGTGCTGGAAGGTTTGAGAATGCAAGGACATGGCTTTTAAGGATTGTTCTCATAAAAATGCAAAGTAGCTGATAATTTAGTTTAAGATGAGTTTATAGCAAAATTATGCTTTTGAGATAAATATCTTAAAACTTACAGCAATATTCACAAAGAGTAACTGTAGTCTAGGAAAGCTAATCTCCCTACACTTCCTCTACAGTTGATAGGGAGAGATAAGAATATTTAGAGAGTTTCAAGGCACTTAAATGCAAGTTTCCTGCTTTGAACAAACCTCTTCTTTCAAATGGTATCAAGAGCCTCTATTGGCTAACCCTTCATAAGGCCACTCCACTTCAAGTACACAAAAAGATAAAACTGTAATTAGCCTCAAGCAGAAAAGCACCTACTTTCCTCAACAAGGTCTCTTTCTTCACCTAATTCAAGTTTTACAGAACATCTCCATTTCCTCTATCTGTTACTGCCTCAAGTGTAGCCAAAGCATTCTGACAGATGGTTTTGAACTGACTGAAGAATGACTTCGCTGTCACATCAAGTGAATTTGCCTTTAAAGTCATGATGCTTTCTTAAGACTTGTTCACGATTCCAAGGGAGTAAAAAAAAAAAACAAACCCAAACTATTATGAAACAAACTTACTCATTTTAAATTGAAGAAGGGTCACGACAGCTGAAATTTGCAAACAGATGCTGCAGTGACATCTTGCAAAATATTCTGCTCTTGCCAATTTTGCAACAGAATACACTGGCTAGAAATCAACTGCTTGTATATCCTCTTCTCTTATGTGAGACCAGATTTTCTCACATAAGTATGTTAAAAAGTAATAGACACAGTTCACTGGGCTACAAATAACTGCATCACTGCCTCCAAATCACCCTGGAGTCTTGGAAATTTATCACCTCTGCCATGGTGGAGAGTCTAAGAGCTTCACAACACTAAGAACAAATTCCTTGCCATTACCTAAGCTATATGCTACACAAACTGATAAATGCTATTCACATCATAAAAATGTTTAAGGCTTACTCAGTATATTAAGATAACACTATAGTGCCCACAAATACACAGAGTAAAACACTTCTGCGGTGTTTGTAGCTTTTTACTAGTTTACTATCTTATGTGAACTGAGTAGCCCCATAAAAGGCTTCTCAAAAAACAGGTGTATGAAATTTTAATCCATACAATCCTATGAAACGTACACTAGATAAAGTGTCAATCAGATTTGGACACTTCTGTTTCTCCTTCTAAAGTCAGTGGTGCTCTCAGCTCAGCACCTGCTGGTGTCATTTTGAGGCCTTCTGCTGATGCTGTCATGAGTGGCATCAGTACTAGTTTTACTCTAAACTTATGATTAGCAAGTCAAAATATTTATGAAAGGCTAAAAGCTAACGACTCCCCACTACAAATGTAACTGCATGTCCCTTGTTCAAGATTCTACAGGAGGAAAATTCTTTTTTTGTGTGTCATCGGTCACAGCATGCACCTTAAAACAATACAGTAGATCTCTCTGCCCCATGATGGAATTCAAGATCCCCATTTAAGCCAAAAAGCTAACTGCACACAAGAACACAATCTTACACCAGCACTACTGGTATTTGCAATTCCTGCAACCTTCACAACTTTTAAGGATGGAAGATCAAACATAAAACCACAGAAATGTCTGGGTTGGAAGGGACCTCTAGAGGTCATCTAGTCCAACCCCCCTGCTGAGAGCAGGGACATCCTC
>JANHGN010002913.1:32499-48222 GCA_024605025.1 Megaceryle maxima | reverse complement strand
ATAGTTTCTGTTATTAGCTCTTTTTTTTTTTTTTTTTTTTTTTCTTCCATGCTCTGGAGTGAATTGCATGAGGTGCGCCTGCTTTTTTTCAACAGCTGTCGTCTCAGTGGCTGCTGACCTGAGACTGTCAGGGCTGCAAGAATCCTTTATTTCCAACCAGAAATTTCTGGAATTTAGCAACAAAGATGTGGCTTAGAAAGCGATTTTTAGTTGTCCTTTTTTTTGTTTTCTTCATTGGTTTTTTTTGTTTGTTTTATTTTGTTTTGTTTTGGTTTTGGTTTTGTTTGTTTTGGGTTTTTTCTCCTCCCCATTTAAAATAATTGTAAGAGAGATGAGCATCACTGTGAGCTTCCTGAGAGGACAATCATGCGAGAGTAAGTATTGCTATAGCCCCTGTTTTTGCAACTGCCATCTTGGCTAGAGCATCAGTCACTCAGCTGGGAAATCCCAGCTACTGCATAAACCAAATAACCAAACTTTCCAGCAGGGGCTGTAATAGACCGAGATGCTAGATGGAATGGGCACAGAGGGAAGCTAAAAGCAGATATCATCAGTAAATTGCATATTTTCTGTGGTCAAACAAGCCCTACCTCAGCAGAGCTTTTTCACCTCTAGACATTATTATGACATGAATCATTGAATCACGAAACACACTATTTCAGGAGAAAGTCTGTGTTATATGATATGTGCAGTTTGGTGCATTAATTTCTTCACTGGAAGAAGAGCTTGCATTATATCCAAACTGTCTGTCATATTTGCTCTTTTTGCTATGAGAAACCACCTAGTCTCATTATCTCTCGTGTGGACTGTTTAGTTTAAAGATGAAGAAATGCTTTATTATTTCAGCAGATGCTCTTTTTTGTGTGTGCCCAGTTTCCCTCTGGAGTAAAACAATGTGGTATGAAATCAAACATCTGGCATTTGGAAGGTCAGCTCTGATATTGGAAAACTGGGTCTAACAAGGCCCTGCAACTGCCTCTAATGTGGGAAAACATTTTCATACTGTAATAACCTGAGACCATTTGTTAGAAAATGGGTTGATAATCTGCTTATGAAGTGAGAAGTGTTTCCTGTAACTCAGGAAAGTGTGTTTAGACAGTTTTATCTGTCTTAATTTCAGTTTTGTTGTTTGAGCCAATTCTGTAATGAGCATCTCAGTTTTTAAAAGTTTTCTTTCTTTTAAGAGCTGGGCCTGCTGCCGAAGCTTTCCTTTCTTCAATAAGAAATTTAATTTAAAAATAAAGAGCTGTCCAGAGAATATAAATACAAATGTATGTTTTAGAATTTATCACAGTATTTCAGACTAGGGGGTTTTGTGTTTAGTTTTGGTTTTAAACTAACATTTCTGTTAAAATACTGCAGGACTGGGTTAGGCAGTTCTGATTAGGCTGTTCCTGCCCATGGTCATTTAACCATCTTCACTCATTCTCATTTCCCCAGTACTGCTGCTGCCTCCCAGACCCACTGTCCAACTGCACTTCATTGCAGCATTATTATTCTTGGTTTGCTCTGCAGTGGTTCCTAAGAGGCTCCAGCCAGGAATCTGCAACTGTGATGCTGTGCTCAGTGTCAACAACTATTGAGATGATCTCACACATTCACAACCCCAATATGAGCACATTCACAACCCCAAAAAATCATAAGGCAAATTATAAAAGACAGTAGGCACAGCTGCAGTGGTTCAGCCCAAGGTCCACATAGCCCAGCAGTCTGTCTCCATCTGTGGCCATAAATAAGATGCCTAGCAAATGAAAAAAGCAAGATATTTGATGTTCCCCTACTTTTTTCCCCAGCTCTCCCAGCCACTGGCAATTCATTTTCAGCTCAACGGATTTTCTACATCCTCTTTTGCGACCACCAACAGGTCCATTTTCCAAATGCTTTTCCAGTCTCCCCTAGAAGCTCCTCAGTAACCTTCTTGCATCCATAGTGCTCTCCAGCAAGGAGATCTGTGACGGCCTCTGTGAACTACTGCCACTGTCCCGTGGTTTTGAACCAAACTCCCAGCTTTCACTGGTGTCTCCCAGTCCTTGTGTTGGGACAGGCAGGGAGCAGCCAGTCTCCACCCACCCTCTGGATGTGGTGGAGACCAATGTCTGCAATAGGCTGCAGCATCCCAGCCTGTTCTCTTGGTCCTTGTATGGCAACTGCTCCAGGCTTTGATCATCCTGGTTGTTTTTTTCTGAAGCTTTTTCCAGCGCTTTGTTTTTTTTGTTGTTGTTGTTGTTGTTGGTTTTGTTTGCCTTTTTTTTTTTTTTTCTTTTCCTCTTTTCTTTCTAGTACAGAAGGATTTCTATCCCTGTTCTTTGTAAGTTCTTGTGGGGTTGGTTTTGTTCTTCAGTCAAATTACTGTCAATGTTATGCCAGACTTGGAAATTCTTCATTTCTGGGAAGAGACTTGATTAAGTTGCTCCAGTTCATATGTTCTGCTACAAGCTAGGATTTGGTGTTCAGCAACTAACAATGTTCATTGACAACTACATTTTTTTTTCTTTGTGTTTGCTCTTTTTCTTTTTTTGCTTTTTTTTTTTTGTTTTTAACTCATTTGTCATTCTTCTCAAACACTTCCGAAAGTGTTCAAAGCTGAATGGGGAAATAAATAGATTTAAGTGAGAAGTGTTGGATATTATTCCATTAGTTTTATGGACTTGGGTGCTCTTTACTCCTTCAGTACAATTCTTTTCTAACTCCTGATGCATGCTGAGGTAGATACCAGTACGAAGTATAACACTTGTTTGATCAGCCTTTGCCTTCTGTCTGTCTGCCCAGCTCATCCTCCAGTGAGTTGCAAAAGCAATACTCTACCTTTATTATTTTCCTTCTTTTTCACATCATCTGTCTTTCTCCATTTGCTCAGACAAATAAGCGATAAAAGGGAATGATGATCTGTTTAACACCACAGGAAGAAAGATGCATTATGAGACAAGAGAGACCTCTTGTTTACAGCGAGTTATTTTTGGTAATTAGCCATTTGTAGAGGAAGATGAGCCTCCGCTCGTAAAGTCAGCATGTCATAATTTAGGGGACTCTGAATGGAAGTTTAACATTTGCCTGAATTGGAAATGTTAATTGTGTGCATTTAGAAATAAATAAATGGCTGGTGTTTCTTTGCAGGAAGCAGACTGAACAAAGACCTGAGACATTACCTCAACCAGAGGTTTCAGAAAGGATCGCCGGATCACGATCTGCAGCAGACTATTAGAGATAACCTTTATCGCCACGCTGTGCCTTGTAAGTAACAAACATGTTGACCTGGTGGATTTCACGTTGTAGAATTGTGTAAATTTTGGCGGGAGACAGTCCTCACGTGGTGGTGTGCACTGCTCCAGGGGAGACTCAGTTTTCTGCTTGGGTGGATTTCCATGTGTGAGAGCAGGTAGGTTTCAGGTACGGTTGAAAAGGAAACCAGTTTGTTCCTGAAGTCTGCTTTTTTGATGACCTGTTTGGAGCAGTTGATGGTTTGATGCAAGCCTGTGATGCTTACTGTGAAGAAAAAAAACCTTTAAAATCCAGCCATGCAGTGAGTATTTGCCTTAGAAATAATCTTCATTATTATCATTATGGTGAAGGTTCTGCTATTTGTTTGAAACTTGCAAATAACACCCCTGCTTTTATTTTTATTTCCCTAGCATAACTTTAGGTCTGATGCTTATTTCACTTGTGAAATAGAACAGCATTTTATGGCTGGGTGCCATTGTAGCAGGCAGCTGCCACTTTTGGAAGGTCATCCGTGATTCAAGTAGGAGATAAGCAGTGAGAGTTAGTGAAACTGAGAAATAAATGCTCTTTTTTCACTCAAAATAACAACCAGGAGGAAAACTGAGAAGTTTGGAGAGTGGTAATATTTAAAGGTTCAAAATCTTTACCCCAAATCAGACTGTCCTTGTCATTTGAGAAGATGTACAAAGAGTGGAGAATTATGTTATTTCATTGCATTTCTGTTTGGCATTCCCCAGCTGCCAGGAGGGGCTATTCTAAAGAAGAGGTTTTTCTACTTAACTTTGAGTTGTGGGAATAATTGTACACCTTTGAGATCAGGCTGGGACAAGAATGAGTAAATATCTTAGCTATAGCATATTGAGATGATCAGCAAAATATTTTGAAGTTTTTCATGTCAACGTGAATCAGAGGTTATTTATCCTGGTAGATTTATATAAATATTAAATAATGATGTTGCTGCACAAAAATCGGTATTTGCCAACAAATATCATGTAATGATATGTAGAGTAATAGCTGTTTTCAACCTAAGTGTTGCATGCAGGAGAACTCTGTAGGACCACCGTTAAAATTGTGTGGTAACACTGACAAATGTTGATTCTTCGAATGGCAGATGCTGTCCATCACCATTGAGTTTATTTTTATTTTATCAGCAGAAAGTATGAAGAAAATTATGTTTAAAGTGCTGTGTGTGGACATAAAGAATAAACACGGATTATTATTTTCTATTGAACACTTCCATTTTCCATTTTGTCAACGTGAAATATGATTACTTTTCAATCATCTAACTTGCCAGGCTGCAGATTTCTAAAGCATACTGTGGAAAGTGCCTTCAAGGAGAGCACAGGCAATGTTAGGCTCGGGAGATGCAATGTCGTGATGCTAATGTCCTTCTGCCTGTGCGTTATATTCCAATTTCTAAAGCAGCAAATGAAGCAAATGAGCGTAAGTTCTGTGGAAGCATTTTGTGCGTTACCAAGGTTACATTTTGAAATGCTTTCCATTGATTCTTTTCTCTGATTTATTGAACTTGATGGTGAGCTAAACAGCTTGGACTAACTGAAGACTTTTGATTTAAAATTAAGAGCAGTGAAAGTGATTCCTGCCTTTTAGAAATAATTGGAGGAGATGTGGGTTGTCAATGTATTAATAAGAACACCAGTATTTATGTTCCATTTATAAAACAAATGGAAACTCTGAGAAGTAGTTACTGTGGGTCTTCATACTTTCCAGATTGTAAAGCAAGGAGCATTTAATTTTATCTTTGTTTACTGTGGGGATGGTATTAGCAGTAGCTTTTAAGAGTGATGCTAATATTCATATGTGAATTTGAATGAGACTGCACGCACGGTGGGTTGGGATGCTTTACAGGTCTGGAGATTAATCTAGCTGTACACTCATATTTTTATTCCTTGGTACACGTGACCAGTAAATCCAGAGCCCTGCACCAATCTCCAGTGCTAATGGATTATGAAGTCTTGTATTTTGAAAATGGAATTCCCTGATGATTATGTGGTAAACATGAACAAGAACACAAGGTCACTTGGACTGAATGTGCTTGGCCTGACAGCTGCTTTTTGTCGCACTAATATAAGGGCTAAATGAAGTGATAATTAGGAAATGCAAAATGAAGAAAGGCAATGTTAACTAGTTCTTCCCCAGAAATTCCAGTAAGAATCCCACCTGGTTTAGCTCTGACCTGCACTCTGTCTGGTGCAGGTACTGAGAAAACCCAAAGGGCTTCTGTTTCCCACACGGCCATGTGCCACTTGAGTGCTTGGCTGGCTCAGGAACAGAGTGAAGATATGGCTGTAGCTTTTGTAGAAGATAGAGGTCAAGCAGAGGGGAGAAAAGGTACAGAAAGTATAACTTGACCTTATTATTTCATCTGACAGTGACATACTGCTTAAGCATCATTTAGATTTTCATTTCAGGAGAATTGGTTAAGCGTTTGCTTTATTTTCTGGTGAACAATTAAGGCTAAGAGAGTGGGATGATGTCAGCTCCCAAAGGGGACATGAGTGTTACCTAAATGGGTGACACAGAGATGGTTTCCTGAGAGACTAGAGGACTTCATCCATAAATGTGGGAGCTGTCATGAAGAAATGATACCTTGAAATGGACCCAAAAGTGATGTATTATTGAAAGAAGTAGGTAAACCACAGTTACTTTTGCAAGCTGAAGTCTTCCCTGCTCCTTGATGCTCCCCCGCCCCCCAAACTTCCTCAGAGTCTTCCTACTCTCAGATCCCTGCTTCCCTTTGAGTTGTTTTGGGTTTGGGTTTTTTTGTATTTTGTTTTGGAGTTTTTTCCAAGATCTCTAGTAAACAACAGCTGTGCCAAGCTTCCAGGTGGCTTCCAAGTTTGGTTGTCATGCCATCATCATCATGAGTGCTGTGCTGTTACTATCACACCAAACCCACAGGTTTATTTACAGACCCAAAACTTTCTTCTCTGGAATTTCCAACTTCAGCATCTGAATCTGTGAGTGAGCCCAGAGTAAGGAATAGTGACAGGACAGCTTAAGACCTTATTGATGTATTCGGATGGTGCATAAGTGCTTGTAGAACCACACGTTTACAATGGACAGCTCTTTGAAAGAGTTCAGTTCAGACACTGAACTAGCTTTGATTTCAGTTGAACCAGCTGTGTGTTACTTCCTTCCTGATGCTCTCTTTTCACTGTTAACTTCATGTGCTGGGTCAGAGACTTTTTTTTGTTTGTTTAGAGTGTTTTTGTCTTCTGCTTAAGAAAAATCATTACCTTAAACTTGAGCAAAGTTATTCTCCTGAAGTGTTCAGATAAATAACTATTTTCATTCCCACCATGTAGAATCCACTGTCAGAACAAGAAAAAAATGCTCAAATACATCATCCAACATAGCAAGATGCTAGTCTAGTCTTAGACTATCCCTTTTGCCTTGTTTTGTTTTGAAGCACCACATTTTTCCTGTTTTCTGATGTGCCTAATGAAAATCACCAGAAATAATGCTCTATTTCTGGGCTAGTTAATGGCTCCATTGACTGTGGAGTAGACTGTGAATTGGCAACAATGTCTTGATTACTGATTGGGCATGACTGTACCAGAAGTGCTTTGACTGCTACAGAGACTTTGCCCTCAGCTTCTTTCTAGCAATTTCACTTATTCCACCTCGATTTTGCCAGCCTAAGCTCTTAAACGCAAAAGGACAGATTTACCAACTGTAGGAGGTATCTTCCAAGAACATCTTGTGGCATATCTAAGTCTCTAGATGCTAACACAAGTTGATGTGACTTACATTACATCTCATATGGGGGGAGGCTGAAAGTCCATGATGTAGCATGTGCTGGCATCCAGCTTTAGGTTTTAGAGAGTGTCTCTAGGAGAAGAACTCCCCCAAAGAGGATCGGTGCACGTGAAGTTTTACTTTGTGGAAAATGTGATTAGTTAGAAGTCAATGTAAGAATATATCCATTAAATAGGTGTTTCCAAGTAGCCTTACCTTGGGATATCTGGGCAACAGTGTTAATTGAAAAAGATGTGTGATAGCAACTTACTTGAATGTTCTGGTGCAGCGGCGTGTCTAAACCACTGTTCACGGAAGGCTGAACAGACAGGATTATCTTCCTCATTCTGAAACCATGGTAGAGGGCATCTGTTTAAAATAAACAAGCAGTACTGGCCATTTGTCCTAGTTGCTTATTCTCAACAACCTGACAGCAGTTTTCTTTTCACAGTGTATCAAGAAGAATCAAAAAAATGGTATTATTTCCATGAAAGCTTATCTCAGCATGTGTTGTTTTTTAATCGGAGCACGTTTACTTGATTCTCTACTTGAGTCCTGTGTGATGTGTAGAGGCAACTGTGGTGGGTCTGGCATCTGCACCTTTACCTGCCAAAATAGTGTCCCTGGTGCATGCGTGGCTGAAATAACATCAGTGATCCCCTCCCTATTCATGCATATTCTTCATTTGTCTTATTTCAGTATTGTGCAGCTCCTTTCTTTGCCAGGATTTAGTCTTATGAAGCAAAACTCTGGAAAATGCAAGGTCTTTTTGATGGTAGATGAAACAGGGGCAATGCAATGGTTAGCCTAGAGTTAAGTCTTAGATGTCAGCCTAGACACTCTGTAGTAATCTTTCTCCCTTTTTTTTTTTTTTTTTTCCCTTCCTTCCTCTTCTTCCCAAAATTGGGTTTTAAAACCTTAGGAGGTCATCATTCAACAGCTGATTCACTTTCCCAAAGCAAGTACTTGCCCTGGGACTAATTGGCTGGAGAGTTTAATGTTAGAGATTTACCACTTTCATTTCTGCTGTCTGTTCTCTCACCTTCCCAGAGTTTGATCTGTTCCTCTGTCTTCAATTACATGACAGTAGCTCCAGCAGTTGTGGTTAGTCTTACAGGGGAGCATGGAGCAAAATGGAAAGGAATGGATAAAAATCAATAGTGTAAATGTTGAGGGATCTGCAAGGAGGCTTAGAAAAGGACAGTGACACCTGAGCACCTGACTGGCTTGAGGTCTCTTACATTTCAGTGGGAAACATAAGAAGATGATTTTTATTCCAAGCAATCTGCTGGTGCAAAGGAAAAATCTCCTTTCTAAGGAAAACCAATAATAGACAAGAAAACTTCATGGTATTAATAGGACAAACATTAATAAGTGGATGTAAAAGAGCACATTGAACCTTATTATTTGGATTAAATGTTTTCATGGATAATTGAAGTACCAAAAGGTAGGTAGTTGCTCCAGGAGCCGGATAAACTGCTACATGTGTAACCACCATGCAGCTAATGAAGGACCGGAGAGACTAAATGGGCTGGGGTGTGATGAAACTGCTGTCAAACATGCAGACCTAGGTGATTTCCCAGGATAGTATTTAAAACACTGGGTTCCCCATAACTATATTTGAACTTCAGAGTGAATTCACAGAAGGGATATGCAAACCAGCTTACAGAAGGTCCTTTTCCTTAGAATATTGAGTATAATAGTGTATTGGTATACTGGGAAGAATTGTTGAAGTGAAGCAGAAAGCCCTTTATGTTACAAAAGCATGTGTTTTTTTACATGTGGGGATATTTGAGTCACAATTTTGAAGTTATTTTTAGTTACTGATTTTCATTAAGGATAAACAGAATCACTGACAGTGCACATTATTTTTCTTCACGGGCAATAAATCATCAGTTTATGTACACAAATGTTCTTTGAATTCTCAAAAGCTTTCCAGACCTGCAGCCGTATTTATTATCCATTGTTGTTCCCTTCCTAGAGGTGTAATTCGGCTTTTATAATGAGAAAAAGTGGCAGCGTCCATGAAATATTCATTGGAAGGTGCACACAGATAAGGTGATGAACAGCAAACTGATCTTTTTTTATCACACATGAAAAATAATTAATTGTTTTACAAGATTTATGTTAGGAAAAAGTTTTAAATATTTTTAAAACAATGTCCTTATCAATAGGGAGCAACATACAGGTACCAGCAGTATGTAAAGATAATTCTTCTCAAGAACTTTTGCTTGTGAGTAAATCTAACTCTGAAAAATATGAGGCATATTTTCTATGCCAGCTAATGTACACGCATTTACTTTTTCCGGTATTTTCAGCAGGGACTGTACAAACAGTGGGTCTAGAAAATCCTTGTAGCTGTGTTCCAGGGAGTGCAGAATTGCCCCGGAGTCCCCTGCAGTTTTCATGGATATAATTATTTCACATATTAGTGAACCAGATGTGCTTTCACTTTTGAGGCAGGAAAAATGCCATGTTTTGAGCACCAGGGCCAATATTTCTGTAGTTTCATTCCTTTCCATAGACAGTAATTTCTGTTTAAACTAGGAGACTTCAGACCTTTTTTCCATCTGGTCTGTCCTTTCAGATCAATAGTGCATTTTATGCCAGTGGACCTCTTGGGGTTGTGTTTTGGGTGGTTTTATATTGTTGTTTTTTGGTGGTTTTGTTTTTGTTTTTTTTTTTTTTTTTTATATTTGGAAATAAAAGCACTTATGATAGCAAATATTACTCCATCTGCTTACCCATTTGTGACAAATAGCTTTTTTTGTATTTCACTGTACACCCAGTTGAAATTGCATGAGGCACCAGAGAGCAGTACAAAGCAGAAGAGCTCAGCCTTATAGGTTCTCCCATGCCACTTGCCAAAGGAGATTTGGGTAAGAAGTGTGGGAAGAGATTACAGGGCTAGTTTTCTTTGTTAGTCCCCTGTGTACTTAATTTTGTGGGGTTTTTTTCATTGTGGTTGCTTTGTACTATGGCAAAGCATCTGCAAGTGGGTATTCAGGTAGTGCAAACAATGTCTGTGCATATGTTTTAAAACATAAAGGTTTCTAAGGTGGTGAGTCTCTGGGAAAGCAGAGTGAAAATCAGAACTGATAGCAGGTACTGCTGTTTGGAGGTTGAAGGGGTGGAGATTAATTACCCCACATTATTTACTTCAAAACTGGCTCTCTCCTGACATAGTTTTTCATGTGATGTCCCAGGGTCCTGATTAGATCTTTTGTGATGGCTGCAGTGTCCCACTTTTGATTACACAGGGGCAGTTTGATTTCCTTTCAACTACCACTATGTATCTCCTCAAGGTTTACAGTGTATTGATTATGCTACAAACCAAGAGAATGAGTGTTCCAAGCCAAAGGAAAGGTTTTAAATGAGGAAAAAAATGTGTAGCTGTTCTTTAACCTGTTTTCCACTCACGTTTGCATTTGGGATTCACATTTAGTATTTCATGATTAGCTTCCTCTAGAAATCACCCATCCCTCTGTGTAGGAGTTTTTGTGCTCAGATGTGTTGATTTGCATGGTGGTTTCACAGTTACAAAAGTCCTGTGCTTCTTTAATGAATTATATTAATACTTAAAAGTAGACCCCTGAAAAACCTATTTATATCATCATATTCTGGTTCAGTGTGGTACCTGCAATGTAGTGTGTGCAAAACCAGTGGCACTGCAGAGGAGGAAGTGCCTGTGTGATTCCCAGTCACATAGATTGCTCCGGTGACAGCCTTTCAGCCCAGGAGGGCCAAGCTGCTGACAATTTGATGGGGATGCAGACTTGCTATATTTCATCTTCAAATAATTATCCTTTTTTTTTTTTTTTTTTTTTTAATATTGCCATGCTTCTTCCCATAAAGTCTGCTGTATTTGTAATCTAAATCCTTTCTCTCTTTATTTCAGCAGAGAGGAGATTAGCCGTGTAATCATTTATAAAGCTGTTTAGATTCTGCTAGCTGGTTTTCTTTGGGGAGAGTTATACCCGGTACCTTTACTAGGAATAACTCTGTAAATTAATCTTCACTGATTTCCTGTCACCCACCCCCAGTGAATATAGAAAAAGAAAGAGCATAGAAAAAAATAGAGCCAGTATTTCTACTTCTTCCCCTATTGGAGGAGAAATATTTTTTTCCTGTTAGTCATAACAGGCTAGATGTATCCTTTTTTTATAACGTCCTCCTGAATAATTAGAGCTTTGAGTTATGAAGCCAAGATTCCTGGGTCATTGCCAGAACAGATTTATTTAAGGGGGACACCAGTTCCCTGAATTCCTTTTAAAGGGCTTTGTAATGTCCCAGGCTGCTCTTAATTAGTGATTTAAGAGGGAATGCATCTGTTTCAGTGAGGATTGTGAAAATTATTATTTAAATTGAAATGTTTAATAAATGGCTCTTTGAAAGGCTAATGTAGCTTCCAAATGAGACGTGCATTACAGAGTAATCAAGTGGATAGTGATCTAGCAGTTCTACTTGCTGGGTCATTTTGGAGATGAAGATGAAGGAAAACATCAAAGACCCTTGGAAGCACCATCCACCATTGCATTATATTTCATACTTCATCATTCACTACCTGAACTTTTTCTGTAAACTTCAGGTTTGACACTTCACTTACCAAGGGAAAAAAACAGCAAAGAAGTGTTGATGTTGGTAAGAAGGAGGTCTGTAGGAAGAAGCAATATCACTTATTGGATAAATCGATGATACTTCATTTTTATCTCAGACCACCATGGCAACTCAAATACTGCCATTAGAGTATGGGGTTTCCTACCAAATTTAAAGCTTAGCTAATGGAAGACTGTCATAAGCTTGAAAAAATGTGCAGCTGATCTTTGCTGTATTAGGGATTTGAACTGGTAAAATTCAGAACTGTGGGGCTGGGGCAGGTGACAGGGGAAAGAGGAACTCCAAATTAAGGAGCTGCTATTTTTAGCAAACTCTTCCTGGAATACATGAGGAGATAGATATTTATAAACACCATCTCCTGCTGTTCACAGGTCTTGAATTAGTAATCAAAACCTGGATATTTTTACTGTTTTCATTTACCTGTTGGTTTCTGAGCCCTTACTGCCACCTTTGTTCAGATTTTTCTAGGGTGTGAGTATTTTGGGCTTTTGTTTTCATCAGAGTAGGCTAATACATGAGACCTGAAAACGTTACTTGAATAGTGAGGTTACTTTCAGCTGTCCTAAATCCAGGTATGTAACATGTTGGGAAAAGCAGTGAGAGCTGCAAGACCTGCAAGAGAGTTGAGGAAAACCCATCAGGACACTAAATGGCAATGCAGAAGTAAGAAGGCTGGAGTCAAGAGAGGGACAGAGCTGGACCCATTTTTTTTTTTTCAAGAAGGTAAACATCCCATAATGTTAATAAATATTTTTTTTCCATTTTTGCCTTCCCAGAATTCTAAATATGTGTTTTGCTGTCTCAGCCTTCTGCAATCTTCTGCAAAACAGCTAGTGTTTTCTAGTAGAAGGGAACAGGTGATGAGATGCGATAGTGCTGCTCCTGTGTAACTAACCACACTGGAGAATCGCACTGACAGACATTCCGTAAATTGCCCACATTATAGAACATTGATGATGCCATTAAAGTGGTAAATTTAATATTATAGTACTATTAGATTTCTCCCTCATTAACTCTGATCTGATAAACAACCTCCGGCATATTTTGAAGGTAATGGTCACCTTACAATCACTACTGCTCCTCTCTATCTGGCATTTCAAGCTCCTAAAGATTTATATTTCTTCTGTCATCTAACCTGTACTTACTCCTTTATTTTTTTCTTTGAACTTGTGCTTACAAGCAGACCCTTTTCTAAAGGGCCCTGGGCATGCAATTAAAACTTCACAGCAAGAATGAAATCATCCTAAATTCCATTCCTGAGATTTAGGACAAAATTGGTTTTAGAGACTAAAATGAACCCAAAGTTGAGGCACGCACAATGCAGACCTCCAGAGGTGCTTTAGAACTGGGCACTTTGTAAGGGTTGGTACAGAGTAATGCTGGTAGCAGTGGTTGTTTTCTTGGCTTTTGCAATTAGGTAGCAGAGCAGCCTTTGCAAAATCTTGATGGAGATGTAGGTGGTGAAGAGGGGACCAAGCAGGTGCTTGTGGCAGGGGCTGTGATGGGTGCTCAGCACAGCCCTGCCAGGCTGCAGAGCTGCCCTGCTGCATTGTGCCTGGGAGCTGGAAAAGCTCAAGAAACGTTTTTCAGCTGTGTCTGTCCAGCAGAAACAACTTCCATACCCAAACCTTAATCCTCATGCAGCAAAACCATGAGCCACAGCTTAACAAAGTAACCTTAGCTCCTCTCGACTGGCAGGGAGGCTTCTGCGGAGGTATCACTTGCCTCCTTGTTTTCCTAAGTGAGTCATGGTTTAATTAGAGCACTGTCTCGAGGAGGAGGTGGTTGTTCTACATCACCTATCACAATGTAAAAGTGGAAAGCAATGCTGAAATGCTGACCCTTAATCTGAAGTGCACCATCTGTGTTTTATTTCCACAACTTGCTGAGTTTACAGTTATTTGAATTCACAGTTTGTTCCCCATTTGCTGTTCCCACATGGTAAGTGAATTGGATCCAAAATGTACTGATGAAAGATTGAGAAGTCTGTTGGAGAAGTTTGTTCCTACCTACAAGAGTGCTGTATCTCACACTTCTTCTACGCTGTGAGTTAAATCCCAGCTGTAAAAATCTTGTCTCAAGATGGTCTTCTTTCATGGTGGGAAGTTGGGGTTACTATAAGGACAAAGACTCCTTTCCCCATCCCAAAGTGATTTATGGTTTGCCTTTGACTTTCTGATCAAGAAGAGGTAGAGAGTTCACTCCTATCTAACATGGTATTTGCTTTACTGTTCCTGTAAATTACTGTGGATGCTTATCTGATGGTGCTTGGCATTGGAGCGCCACACTTATTTAATATTTTTTCTTTGTTAGTACGAGCCATGGCGTTTGATGCTAAAGTAAGACTGCGTATAATATAATGGGAGGGAGCTGTAGTTAATGATTGGTAACAGTTTTCATGGTGCAACATTGAATTATTCTGGTTTTAGAATGGGCAAACAGTTCAAAACAAGGTTGAATTTCATTTATTCTGCTTTGTTTCTAGTTTTTTCTACTGACAGCAATTATTTTCTTAAGACATAACTAACTGTAAGAAAGATATAAAATATAAACGTCGTATTTCAAAAGTAAACCCATCAAAATGCTGAAGGCTGTATAAACTTAAATACCTTTTTTGGCTTTTGCTGTAGACCACACAAGCTCTGAGAAATTGATTACTCTGGTGCTCGAAGGGGCTTTCATGATACAGAAACAGAGGTTTGCATTGAATTTCTTTCTTTGTGTGTGGGACTCTTTTTTGGAAAGAGAAAGAGCCTTTAAACCCCAGATTAAAAATAAGTCATTTCATTGTTTCCTTTTTCCCCCCTTCTAAATCTTATGAAAGAGTTTTCATAAATGATTGGGGAGCTGCATCTCTGAATAAATGTGAAGGAAAATGCTCCATTTCTTTTTCTAATAAAGAGGCTTTTTTTTTTTTTTTTTTTTTTCCCCCTGAACATCCAGTTTAGGTGGTCCCTCACTGAAGTATCATCTGGTGAGAGAATTTCAATGTGGCCTGTGTGGATTTTTTATTTTGTGGACATGAAGAGGACAGGAGTTATTTATTTTCATATTGCAGTCTTCAAATTTACTGTATCCAGTAATCGAAACCCACTATTATCAAAGGGTGTGGGCCTCACATGAGGACTGTGGGCTGATCAGACACAAACCCAAAAAACAGTCTTAGACTTAATGAGGCTGTTGAAAGATCAGGAAGGTGAATATTGAGCAAAGAATTTTTATCTTTTCTTTTTAAATGAGACAGATAATGGGCCAGCACCTTGAGCTGGATGGTGTTTTCATGAAAATATTTATGTCCCATGAAATTTAAGACTGTTTTATATATTTATCATCAGGCCATTCTCCTGTTCATGTGTGGCCATTTCTCTTACAAAAGTAACACAAGGCTTGCTATCTCGTGGTGGTGTTTTACCCCTACCTAGTTCATACACGTCTGGGGCACGGCTACCTCAGCAAGAGCAGCTGCTGTGTTTGTGCTGTTGGGTTTGCAGATGGAATAGAGATGATGTTTTTCCTTACATCGTCTGGCCCTCATGCACACGTGCTGTAAACTTGTGAGCTGTCACCTGCATCCACGCCTGTACCAAGCTGCTTTGCAAGCGATGGCTGTTAGCTGGTGTGATTCTAAACTGCTGCTTGTTATAGCAGCAGTGGTGGGTGCTGTTCCCATCATACCTGGGCCATGGGAGCAGGTGAACAGGGGTGGCCCCACAGCACCCTATGCCCACTCCACCAGCACTTCCCACATGGTGGGATCTGCATGTCCCTGCCTGCCTCATTGGAGCTTCACGAGTCCCAGCAAAGCAGACATTGAGCTGCGGGGAGCAGGTTTCCTTGCGAGGCAGGAGTCCCCTGGGATTTCAGTACTGCATCTAAGCAATCCTGTCCTTTGAGTTATGTGGAAAGCATCCAAGACGGACACCTGCTGACTCTGAAGCAGTCAAGTGCTTTTTCCGAAATATCTTTGGCCCCTGTTCTTGATGTTTACTTTTAAAAAGATACAGGCATGTGTTGGCTGTAAAAGAAAGGGGGGGGGGGGGGGGGAATAATTGTTAATTTCACGGAAATTCCGGGGGGGGTTAAAAGGAGAGTGAAGTTTGGGTCTTTAAGAGAAACGAAACGCCC
>JANHGN010002913.1:9777-32489 GCA_024605025.1 Megaceryle maxima | reverse complement strand
TGGTTTCATGGTGAGATGGGAAGATATTTATAGAAGGAAGGGGGGGGGGGTGGGGCTGCGTGCCAATCATTGCTACTATCACTGAAATTCCCTGCAGATTTAAAAGGAAGATGAAAGTTGGTACTTTAAGAGAAACTCAAAGCCCTTGGGATAAGCACAGCAGAAAACAGAAATATGTTCTGTGTTCTGTATTCTGTCTGATTGCTTGCAAAAACGAGTGCTGTATCTGCTACAGAGACACAGAGCTAGAAATACATATTCACATAGTTCCCCCATTCTCGTGCCTTGCAAACTAGGACAATACCATTTTGCACTTCCCTGGGCACATTTTCAAACATCAGCTCAGTGAAGGTGATAAAGAAATAAAAAGGGTGAGGGAGAAAGGCGGGGGGGGGGGGAGTCCATCTTACGGTATTTCAGATCTCCAGCATACACAGGTGCTTTTTAATCCCTCTGGCCTACATATTCCACAGCCCCTAGGAATAGAGGAGTCGTGATGTAATGCTCTTTTCCTCACACTCCCAGCTTAAATACAGATGGAAATTGTTGTCATGTGTTAGAAATGTCACCAATAATATAAAAGGCAGGCTTCTGCATTCTCCCTTTTGCACTGTCAGCTGCTGCTGCCAGCTTATTCTTCCCTCTCAAACCTATTGTCATGTGGCAGAAACCCTGATGTAAGTAAGCCCTGTCCTCCCCCTGCTTATGATCCCTGCATTTTTTATTCCCCTCTGCTGCAGTGCTGAGGATCATTACATACCACGACTTAAAGACAAGACCTCACAAAGGAAGGATTAATCTTGTATTTGTGCTTGAATTTCGAAGGACTCAGGCAAGTGAGAACGTTCTGTTGTATTCTCTTTTTTTGTGTGTCTCTCTTTCCTAGATGCTAACGTAAGACCTGAAAAGCAGGAAATGTGATAAGCTGGGTCTGTGTTTACTGAGCGAACCCAGCGATTCCTCATGAGCTGCAGGTTGCGCGTGTAAGGCGAGAGCGGGTTTGTAACGGGAGGCAGGGGAGGCTGCGGGGTTGGGAAGGGAGCTGCGGAGCGAAGCTGCACAGCCTTAGCCCAGCCTGGGAGGACAGATGGCTAGTGCTGCTTTTTAATTCATCAAGCAGGCTTTACGTGAGGCCCGTTGGCGAGCGGGTGTGCTGCGAAAAGCGGGGTCAATGGGCACGAATAGGCTGAGATCAGGACCAGATGCCTGCCGAACAATGGGGCTTTTGAAAGAAATGCGGGAGGAAGCGTGGCGCTTGCTTTGTACAGCCTCCGCATTGCAGGTTGGAATGGGGCAGCTCCGATTTAATGAAGTGCATTCCTAAACGTGGTCGTCAGCCCGGGCTGGGAGACAAGGGGACATGTCAGAAGGGGGCTTGTGGGGCCGGCGTAGGGAGGGGGGGGAGCGATCCACTGATGGATCGCCCCGAACAATGCGGGCTTAGTGTTGGATGGGAAAAACCATCAATACATCCCTGTGCATATTAATGTGATACAGCAGGTGTTGGTAAGTGTCTGTCCCCACATTGTTCTCCTGAGGCTCAGCCGAGGAGGGGGCAGGAAGGAGACCTCCGAGGGATGCACTCATCTGGGGTAGAAATGTAGCTGCTCCCCAGACGGCCGCGCATGCCGAAAGTAAAGCGGGAGGCAAGAATCTGCGTGTTTCTGCTCCCGGGGTTGCAGTGTGGGGCAAGGTGCTGGCTGCTGAGAGCTGAGCTGGGCAGCAGTCCCCAGTGCTAGCTCTGGTAAGCAAGGGGACAGGCTCAGAGGGGGCTATTCACTTCTTAAAGGAATAGCAGAGCCAGAAGCATCCTTTTTTTTCTGCAAAACATCCCCTAAACTAAGCAGGTGTGAGTGCTGGGAAGTTGATCTCCTGAGAGCAGAAGGCTGGGTCACCAGGGCAGAGGGCAAGGAGGGAGGAGGAGGCAGAGATGGTGTCTCAGTTGAAATTCTGTAGTGAGAGTGTTAAAAAGGGCATATATTTTCCTGCTTCTCTAGAAATACATCACTTGTAAATAAGTTGCAGAAGATACGTGTGAATTGCAATAAACAAGATGTACAACATGTATAAAATCAAACAAAATACATATTTCTGCATTTGCATGTATCCTGCTGCACTGGCTCAATATCCTTCCTTAATGTAGTTTTCTATGTATCAAAAGTAACACCCCTAAATGCTTACAGCCGTGAAGGCTTGCGGGGAGGAGTGTACATAGTTTGTCATTATTATATGTAATTCTTAATAAAAAGACACCCATTTAATTGCTGCCATTGTGTTGTCTGCTCCCCTTGTGATTTGTGACATGCTATACTGTATTTGTCAGCAGAATGAAAGGGGTCTTTGTTCCTTATTTGTATTATAGCACATTGCTTCTCTCAGTGAAAATGGAATATTTGCCTTTAGAGCTAACTTGGCTGGTGATCTGTGTCCACCTTACACTGGAAAAGGTTCTTCTTTTTTCCTGGGTGTGTTAGAGGAATTTACAGGCAATGCTTGTATTATTTTGTTTATTTATTTTTACATATCAGCATGTTAATAGTGATAAGGCGTGATGAGCTTCATTTGCCCACAGGACAGGTAAATCGTGGCCAGTAGCTGCAGCAGCTTCACGTATTGCAGCTGCCTTTTCATGTATCACTTGTCTGCAGATGAATGGCCAAGTCAACCACGAGATAGGATTTAGTCCTTGTGCACCTTTGATCGTTTACTGCTGTCTAAATTGCAGGCAAGAGTTTAGAAAAATAAGCCGAGAGTCGGTCATATGGACAAGCTTGTGTACCTAGTCAAAGGCTGGCCAAAACCATGGACTGATAAAGGCAGTTACTGAACAGCCAGCTATGAGAGTGACTATTTGGGGATGCCAGCAGCACACTGTAAAGCTCTTTCCAGCTGCTGATGCCAAGCGTGTGCTGTATTAGGTTAAAGTATCATCCAGCACTGACAGCGTTATCAGTTGCTATCTATTTACTGTCCTTTTGATACTCTAGCTACTTGGTATCAGTCTGTGTGCATGTATATGGTGCGAACGATTGGTGGCTGGGATGATAGTGGCTGGAATTAGTAGTCAAAATGGATCAAATTTAATGCAGTGCTTGCCCAGACAATTAATAAGACTTCTTGTAACACACATCGCATGGATGCATGGAGCTTGTCTTCAAATTGAACTACCAGGTTCAGCAGCTTGAGCTTTAAGTCATTAATTATGCTTATTTTCTAGTGTGCAGCTCACAAAGAAAAATGGGCAAAATACAAAGTCTTGCTCAGTCCCAGGAGGTGATGGTCTGTTGCAAATGGCTTTGCTGTTTGAGGGTCTGGCTCAGTGAAGGGCCATCTTGTGAACCTGTTGCTTGTTTGATTGTGGCTCCTTCTGGAGTGTGGAAAAATATATTTAGGAGTAACTTTGCTCCGGAGAGAGCAAGGATTTGCTCAGTAGTGCAGAATAGCAGGGAGTGTTTTCTCCCTTGCCAGCTTGTTTCCACTCGTCATTGCCTACTGCTAGCTCCTGTCAGATGGAGGCAATGATGGATCCATGTAGATCCAAGAATGATGCTCCACTTCCTTCTGGGAAACTGCTACAGAGCTGGTGAGAAAGAGTGGTGGCAGCTGCTCCAGGAGCACTTTAGCTCCTTGCTATTGAAGTGTTGCAGAGATGGCTTTTGCCATAACAGTAATAAGCCTTTTCCAGTTGAATTTATTTATTTTTTTTTATACACTCTTTTAATGCAGGTAATCCAACCTGCAATTTGAAGCTTAGAGTATCTCTTTTGTCATTATTGACAACCCCTAGCACAAGTAAGGTGTCATAGTAGTCAAAGTGTTGCAGAAAGAAAAAAGCAGCATTGAAAGCCATTAATTCAGCAGCAGAAGCTGATTAAATGGTGCTGGGTTCTTGACTCTGCATCTGACAGTAATAATACTTACCCTGCATTTCAGTCATTTAAAAGTTCATATGCTGCAGGTAAGGCTCTTGCCTGTGCTTTGAAGCTTGTGCATAGGTGTCTTTCTGACAGCCTTCCACCCCTTCCAGTACACCGCGTCTTGAAATGGTTATGGCAAGAAGTGCTTCTGAAATTAATGCAGATTAAGTCATTCTGGTCCAGAGATGCTAGGTGCTGTGGTGTTTAATAAAACTTATTCAAAATGTGGTGCTATTTTCAGTCAAGTTCTGTTAAATCCTGTCTTGAAATCCTCTGAATATTTTTCACTTGAATATTCTGGTAAGCATGATGACTGGTTCACTGTGTTAATCCTATATGGTCTTTCTGTCTGCAGCTAATCCTGAGCTGTTGTTGCTGTTCTGCAAACATGAATAAGATTCTTACCCCCCTCCCCTTGATGATATCCAATAGAATTCCAGCTGACTACTAGAAGATAACAGATCAAATGTTCTAGTCTTACTTTTTGTCCTCCTTAAGTATGACAGTTGAGCTTCTTTTACTTAAAAAACAAAACCTGGAGAAGTAGGAAAAAGACCCTTGCTGTCTTGTGCTCTGTCAGAAGGCACTGGCTCTGACTGTATAGGATGTCTTCAGGAATTTCAGCAGTAGACAAATCTAGAAGAAAAAAACATGTTTAAAGGATGCTTCCAAATTCATAGATCTGACAGAATTTCTATCACAACTTCTCATTAATTAGTGATAAAGCTGATAGTGATAGCTGTGGTTAATATTTCTGCCCTAAAATAAAGTTATTGGATTTTCCTAGTTTGTCTTTGCATAGTGAAATATAGGTAGAAACAGTGAAATTTTTTTTTATTTATTTTTATTTTGTCTCCCAAGTTGGACCTACCAGTGGGAGATGTGCTTTTGCAAAATCTGTCCCTTTCTGGTGGTAAAAAACACCTTTTCCTTTGGGACAGATAATATCACCTCAAAATTAATACTTGACTACCTTTCAGATTGAGTAGAAGAGTTTATGTAAGGAAGGAAGATAGTTTAACTTTAGGTTAATTCCCTCCACCCCAACTGATTTCACCTGTGGGACAGACATTGTATTGCTTTGTAGTAAGATGAGCGTACTTGAATAAAATACATTAATATCGGTATGCCCCGTGTTGATGTAGTTACATAAATTGTATAGTTTTGACGTGTGTGAGATAAATGTTCACGCTTGTATTCAACTGCTAACGTCAAACTTATGAGCTGGGGAGTCCATGGTAACTTTTTCTTAAAAATTGAATAATATTTACTTGATGTTTAGTTGAGTTGTGTCTGAATGACTTCAATATGTATTTTCTGAAAATTTTTAGTATTGAAAGAGGGGAAAAAACCTACTAAATTAATAATGTAGGCCTGTCAGCAATTAGATTATGGCTGTGAATATCACTTACTGTACTGAAAAGTCACTTGTTGCTTTCCCTACCCAAACTGGTGTTGTCCTACCTGGAATTAGCAGTTGACGCCACCTTCTTTGGCCTGAGGAAACTCTTAATCCATTGTAGACTGGGAATTTTAATTAGTTAGGGGATTTTTTTTTTGTGACTGTGTTTTATTTTCACTAGGGTACAAAACTACCTTTGAATGCATTTGAAGGTAAGGTGAGAATCAGGCACACAAAAAAAGAAAAGCTGAATTCTGTTACCAAAATCATGTTATATTGGTAAAAAAAAGTAAAATTGCTCCTCTCTTCTCCCCTTTGTGCATCCTCTCTGGGTACAGGTTTTACTGGAAGCCTTTAGTAAGTTTATTGCTAGCATTGAGAGCACTGTGGTGTTGTAGTTGAACATTAATTTAAATGAATGAGGAGCAGCTGAATAATAGTGATGTGGAAGGTGCTATTGGAAGCGCAAGCTTTGTCAGCACTGCAGTGGTGATTAATAGTGTGTCATTTCTGGGATAGGGTGCTAACAGTTTGGCACCAGAATGCGAGCCGGTGATAAAGGTGGGGAAGTGGCTGGGGGGAAAAAAATTCTCCTCTTCCTCTCTTTCTTACATGGACCACAAAAAGAGCCTGAGGCTTGAGACAGCCCCTGAGGCTTTGGCTGTCTGAGGAACTCAAGTCCTCCTCTTTAGCAGAGGCAAGGAATGGGCTACAGCAGTGCAACCTGCTTGTACAGTGCTACAGCGATGGCTAGTTAAAGGTGTGTTTCGAATGTAATTTAGTTGACAGGTGCTAGTGTCCTGGTGTTGACAAGGCAATATTTTAACATGTGATAATCTGCCATCCTTTACTCTTAAGGGAAATCAAGGGTTTACCACATTCAGATGCATGAGCTAACACTGTCATTTGCCTTTTCTACACAAAGACTTTTTTTTTTTTTTTTTCCTTTTTTTTTCTGGTGAAGATGAAGTCAACTCATTTTGAGTTCTAATCAGGAAGTGATTCAGAGTCTGTGCTCATTAAATCCTTCCCTTCACTCCTGGGACTGCCAGCAAGGATGTTGAACATTACCTGCTGATGAGATGATGTTTTTGTGCAGGAGATGAATGTCCCAGAAAGTATTCTTATAGTGCTGAACCACTGGGAAACTGGAAAGGGTCTAGAAAGCCACAGTAAGGCTGGAATTTGAGTACTTGAGCTAGTTTTATCATCATTCGGTTAAGTAGCTGCTTACCCATTAGAGAGAGCTCATCTTTAATCATATGTGATTTGGGGCACATGAAGGTTGAGCACTGCTGTTCTCATTGTTTGAAGTTTCAGATTTTCTTTGGGTTATTAGGGTACATTTAATTCCCCTTATCAGCTCCTTTAGTCATTATTTGATTGGATGGATTCTTTTCAATTTTTTCCCATTTTTCCCTTTCTCATATTTCATGTGTTCTATTGTTTTATTAGTTCAGTGGCCTTTGTGGGTCATTGAAGTCTAAGTATTCTGACTTTTATAAAGGTCTTGGTGACTAAATATTAGTGAACTCTATTCATCTTCCTTGTGCTTCTCCAAGACAGTTCAGTCTGATTTTGAGCTGTGCTGTGTGACAGTATCAGCATGGTGAATCAAAACCCATTTCTTCTCCACAGATGGTGTCCATTCAGTAGACTGCACTGATGAGTTTCTGCTTCAGTGTTTGGGGTAAATAGGATCCCTACAATAGATGTGGAGGAGAAGCCAGCCTGTGGAGCTTTGCTAGCTGAACTAAAATAAAGAAATGTCCCGTGATGCAATTAAAAATATATTGTTGAATTCATGGGAGTTCTAGGAAAGACTAACAAGTTAAGTATGGTTGACTTGAATTTCCAAATTATGTACAATTATGTTCCAAATTATATATATACAAGAGGAAAAGGAAGAGTTTGCATTAACTTCATTAGGGAGCCTGTTATACCAACAGAAGTCTGTTTGGAAAATTCAGCCAAGTATTGGTAGGCTCATATTTTGAGACAGTCCTTCTTGAGCACCATCTAGGAAGCATTTTCCTAGCTCAGACTGGCTCTTGGTCAGAGCTTAATAGGCATGAGTCTGAGGAGAAATTGGCATTCCGATGTTAGGAAATCTCAGAATTGAGGTTGCTGTAACTTGAGCCTTTTACTCATTAGATTCTGTTATTATCTGGGCATGCCTTAGCAGATAGACATGTAACAAAAGAACTTTCCTCTTGGTCAGATGTTCTTTCTCCTTCTGGTAACCCTCTCTGTCATTTGTTCTCTGCTGCACACCAAGTGAAGTGAGAAAAAGGTTTTATAAGTGAAATAATGTCCAGCATCATGATGGAAAAACTCTTGAGAAATATCTGCATGCACAAAGAGAAACAAAAGCTGTTGAAGCAACCTGGACTCGGGGGCCTTTGGTAGCTCAGAAGGAGTTAGTTTGGAGGACTGTATTTCAGCAGGCATCTTTTTCTGTGTGATGTTTTGAGCTTTTTAAAGAGTCAGAGGGGGGAGCAAACGAACACCCCTAAATTTCAAAGTCCTACCTTCCTCCCAAAACTGAGAGCAAGCTGTTAAAGAGGGGCAGAGAAAACTGTGGGTCATTTCATTCACAGTATTTAAAGTTTGGAATACTTTTGAATGGAAGTCACTGAAAGCAGAAGTTCATAAGAGTGTGTGTGAAACAGGCTTTTCAGGTGTTGCTGCTGGCTGCATCTGACACAGGCAAAGCTTAATTTTTTTAAACAAGGTGTGATTTTAATGCTTCCCAAATGTTGCTTTTATACATAGAACTCTTTACATCTCTAGCTGCAAAATGGCACACTATCACCATGGGAAGATCTTTCTTTAAATTGATGGACCTTTCTCTAATACAAGGTCTGCTTCCCTGTAAAGGAGATACTAGGGTTATATCATCTTGGAGGGCAAGCTGATAAATGAGATCTTATTATCTCAGTGTGTTCTTTTAGTAAAATATTTAAAAGTGGCTCACTCCTGGTGAATTACCTGCTGACCTGATCCTCTAGCAGCTTTATTAAATAGTTGCCTGTTGTAACACTCTTTGTGAAGTTAAAGCATGTCCCAGCGCACTGAGCACTATTTCAGATATCCCTACTGTAACAAAAAGTCTTTATATAGTAATAGTGCAAACCGATGGCTCTCATGGGTGCTTTCATAATGAGTTTTTATGGTAACTATTCTCTGATCCCTTTTCTCCTTTTTATAGTGTATCAAATTTACTCAATTTCTCTCCACATTCATAGAGCTTAACAAATTTGCCCTTCTAACTTCTCCAGTGTTCCAGACAACAACACTTCTGAGTTTACCAAAACAATCTGTGGCATAAAATAAAGGTATCTTTGCACTGCACAGTTGCTTGGGCTGGCATGGTTTAATGAGCTTCTGCTCATCAGCCAAGCTGCTGTAGCTAGCCAGGTATGCACCTTCTGCCCTGAGCAAATGCAAAAGGAAATGAATTTGATAAAAATCTTAAACTTTTGTTATTTAAAAGTTCATGCTCTGCTTGAGTATTGGGTGCTCCAATACTACTGCATAGCCGGGGTAACTTGATTTCTTTTGGTCATCTGTCTATAACCTGAGAAGAGTTTTAAAAGCAAATGAATATTTCAGTTTGCCATAGGGCAGTTGACAGCTGTCCTTGCTGGTGCTGTTCGAGGTTTGCAATACTGTTATGGCAACAGAAATAATGGGGATGTGACCCACACCTGAACAAACAATTGCACTTGCGCCTTGGGCTTTGAATCTATATTCCTTGGATATTCTTGGGTGGAGTGGAAGAAATCTTAAACTCCTTTGATGTCTTTCCTGACCTCATATCTAATTACTTTAGTTTTTGATAGCTTTCCCTCAGGAGTTTCTTATTTTAAATGCGTTTTGCAAACACACATTTAAATGAGCCTGACACTATTCATTTTTTTTAGTGTATTTATTTTATATTGCTGACCATCCCTTTGTACTTGAACCTCTTCCTACAGAGAGTCTTCAGTGTACTTCAAGAACCTGTGGTCTGTCCTTCTTGCTGAAATACAAAGCATGATTGGGCTAAAACCTTCTCTTTTTTCTCCTTTGACTCATAGGCCCTTTTCATGTTTGACTGTGTTTGGTTTTATTTTGATGAGTCTAGGCAATGAGAAGCAAGTGCTCAGATACTGCCAGTTCAGGTTCTGTGATTTGTACCAGTCAAGCTTGCCAAATGCCTTCTTTATGTATTAAGACTTGTGGCAGTGAGAGTTGGCAGCACGCAGTGGGAGCTGGTGGTCTGGACCAGTTTTGTGATGGCCCAGCAGGCTGATGGATATCTCTGAGCTGTGTATTCTCTGGGAGCTTCCTGTCTTTGCCACTGGCCACCTTCATCTCTGCATGCTGCAGGCTTATCTTACCTCCCAAAAAAGGGGGATTGAGAAAATGACCTGTCCTAAGAATACTGCAATCTCTGTTAATAGGAGAGTGTTCCAGCTGGGTGCAGTGATAGATCTTTTGCATATCCCGCTACTATTTATCTCAATCCTGAGAATTATTTTTGCCTCCTGAAGAGCTATTTTGTTAGATGTCAGCTGTGTTTCAAGAATGGGTTGGGGAGCATGGGCGGAGAAGATAAATGTCAGAATGTTACTTGAAGCAACATTAAGGAATAGTCCTACTTTATAAAAAAACTGCTGTAGGAGCTGGTGTGGCTGCTCCTTTGGTCTCTGCTGCTGTTTGGCAGAGCCTACAGTCTGTCCAAGCTTTGAGCAGCAGTAGGACTAAACAGGTTCTGCATTCAAAGCATCTCTAGCTTAAAGTTTTATTAAAGAAGGTTTGTTGGGCTCTGCTTGCAAGCCAATATGTACCACACTACACTGACTGTGAGGTCTGATACCATCTCAGTAATTAAGTGCCAGCATCCTACAGCACAGTGGGCTTAATAGACTGTCAGCAGCTTAAATGCCAGCTGATATTAAATTTATCAGTTTAACTTTTTCGGCATTCTACAGCTGACACACGGTAACAATGACCATGGCAAGTTATGTATAGACAGTGCCTACTGCACAGGCACCACTTGGTTGCTTTAATTGCTGATCTGTTATCTTCCTCAAAAGACAGGAGGGGTGAAGGAGAAGAAAGGCAGCACTACACTTAAGCAGGTTTTTGCCCAGCTCCCATCGGTCCATTCTCTCATAGACCTTTTGAGTTCCAGTGCATTAGGCTGTGATGACCAGCAAGGCAGCTGTGACCCCTGGGCAATGGGAAGGGGCACAGGGCGGGAGGTCAGCCCACAGATCATGTTTGGATGGTCATAGAGATGCCTAGCAAGTGCTGGCAGTGGGTGCACAGGGTGCTGCTATCCAGCTGTGAGAGTGGGGATGGGCTTTTCCCCTTGTCCCACACAGGGCACTCATAGCCACCACTGAAATGCATGCAGCTACAACTAACTGCCTTTTTTCTTTTTTTTTTTTTTTTTTTTTTTTTCTTGCTGGAATGGCCCAGCTGTCACAAGGAAGCGAGCAGAACTGAACAGCCAGGAGGTAGGAGAGGGCCTGGGGCTTGGATTTGCTTGTGCTGTTGTGGAGCTGCACGCTTATTGACTGCTCTTTGGGGCAAAGCCATCCATTATTTGGCATCATGTAGAAGGCGTGGTCCTGTAAGGTCCTAGTTGCATTAGAGTTCCTCCGGCCTCCCCAGAATACAAATAATAGTGAGAATTCATCCCTCTCTGCCTTATTTTCTCCTATTACAAGTTGAAGCTAATGATGTGCTCCTTTTTTTAAAGCTCTTTGGGATCGGTGGATGAAAAGCACTATGTAATTATTAAAGTGCAGCTTTTATGGTGCTGCCTTTAGAAGGAAGGGGAGAAAAAAAAAATATTCACTTGGCAAAATATTGTGTTGTAGATGGAGCTTTGGAAATCTGACTTTCATTGTTAAAGCTAAAATTAAAAAAGACAGTTGTGCTGTGTGTTCTCATACTAAAACCAGGTCTGTGTCGAGGCTGCATAGAAGTTTTCTGTGCCACTAGAAATGTATAAGCAAAAAAATAAAAAAGAAGAGCAAATTGAAACAAAAGAAGTGCGGTCAAAAATGAAATGAAGTAAAGCCAGGGGTGCTTGCGAGTGCCACTTTACTGTCTTTGGGTCTCAGAGTTGCTTAGGCAATGTAACATCGAGTTCTTAGTGGCGTATACGCTTCTGGCCACATCATTTTCATGGTCATTAAGTTCAAATGCTTGTCTGTTTCCTGAGATGAAAGAAATGAGAGCTCTCTAAAAAAAAAAAAGCCTGCAAATTCTGAAGCAGCTGTGCTACATGCAATTTGCCTGGGAACTATACCTCAAAATACCATTTTTACCTACTTTGAACAAGGCAGAGGCTGATATGAATGCCTCATTGTTTTGCCTCAAGACTGTTTTCCCAGAAAATATCTTTCAAAATATTTATTTTTTTGTAAGTGCATGCATATAATTATAGATAAAGGCTAATTTGTGTCTCTGAATATTGTACTGTCAAATGGAAGCTGAGTGGTTTAATACCAAAATGGGACTTCACATTTAAATCATGCCTATGTGCTTTTTATGTTTTTACAATAGATTCAGTAGCTAATCATCACCTAAATTGGCTTTCCTAAATGATATGCCACATTAGATATTCTAATGGTTTAGCTGGAAAATAGGAAGCAAAAATGATAACTGCGTTGGGTCAAAATTGTAATATTGAAGTTAAAAAGAAGACAAAAAATAATACCCCGTTTGTCTGTCCATGTGCACTTAGCCTTGCTGAGCACATGGACTTGCTGATCACCAGAATGCTGGAAAGTTTGATAAATTTGACTAATTCATTGAAAATCTCAAAAAATGCAATAAAAACTAACAAATACATAACTTTTGTAGCAAACTTCAAACACCAAGGCGTAATTCTTGTTCAAAACACCACAGGGCGTTATCAATATTTAGACTTTAATTTCCAGCTAAAACCTACCTGTGTGCTGACTTTGGGAAATTCAGAAAGGTAAACCCATGACACTGTCACTGTGATGGGATCATCCAAATCACAGAAAGAAAAAGCTGTGGAAGTCAATTTTTTCAGTCTCAAAATCAATAAAAATGAAGTATTTCAAGGGAAAAGTCTGCTTTCCCATGCATTGTGCCAAGTTGTTCATGCTCACCATTCATTTTTTTCAGCGTGATATCAGATGTGGCTGGATCAAGCGGCAAACAACTGTCCATCACCCAGCTGGAAAAAAACTAATGCACTGCACAGCTCAGCCAGTATTTGTATGGTCAGTCCACATGATAATGATTTAAATGATCATAAAGCTCTCTTTTTATAGTATGGATTAAAAATTAAAACCAAACAAACAAAACCAAACAAACCAAACCACAAAAAACTCCCCCCCCACCAAAAAAAACCAAAAAAAACAAACAAAAAAAAACCAACCCACAAACAAAACCAAAAAAGCCTCAGGCTTACTAGTTGCAACAGTGTTCAGAATTCTTTTGCTGTAGGACTGTTTAGAAGTTCCTGTAAAATCTGTGTTATTTATTTTTAAGTCCAACTGAAAATGCTCGACTAAATATGACCCCAATCAGTTAAAACATTTGCAAGTTACAGAACTGTGGCCAAAAGAGATGTCTTGCTTCTGCCAAAAAAATACTTAATTTTAAAAAAATGTAATTTTACAGATAGCTAATTTTTAATGCAGACAGGTGTCTTTTTGGTCTCTAAAACCCATCTTTTATTGCGCAAGAGATATTGGAAAATGGAGTAGCTATGGAGAGCTTGTGCAGACTTGTTTTGGAATGAAAAAGCCTGCAGTTTTAGCACTCGGTGTTTTTTGGTGTGCTTACAAATGTCTTTGTGTGGAGTACTGAGGGGAAAATGTTGCCTTTACAGCCAGGTACAAGTTTTCCAACTGTAAATTCCCTTAATTCCCTTGTGATGTGTGCTTTTGGAGTTTCAGAGAGAACAGTTGCATACTGTGGGTATGGTAGAGACAGGGCTCTTGCATTTGACATGGTGCCATCGATTTCAGGTGAGCATTGGACCACGGCTACATTGCTCTAGTGGGGCTACAGATGATGCTTTTGAAGGGAGCAGGAGGAGGGCCTTCAGCTACTGTGTAGTGGCTACTCACCAATTTAATAGTTTGTTTCAAGCCACTTGCTGCCAAATTTCTTGAGCTGTTCCAGGAGATAATAATCCTCTGACTTGGGGAATAATCAATCAGTTTGTTTATAATGCATGATTGTCAGACTTTAATTTGGTTATTTGTTGTGTTACTAATTTTGATGGGAAGTATTTCATTATTGTATGCATGTGGATATTTGTATAAAGAACTGCTTCTCTAATCCTGGTAACTGACAGCACTGACCGCTCAGGACAGTGCTCTTTGGTCTGGAAATAGCTCAGCCTTGTAAATAAGGAATTTGCATAACACTGGCTAGAGATTTAAAAGAACAAGGACACCTCTTGAACTGATTAAGTACATAGGTTTTGGTTTGTTGCTTTACTACATATAAAATAGGTCCTGAACAAACTTGTGAAGGGATGAGTTGCATTCTTCCAATCTTGGAGGCATCTAAATGCTTTAAATATCATCTTAAAATGTACTGTGTTGTTGCAGTTATAACTGTGATGGAGGAATTACTGGGTGAAACAATCTTTGCATGTCTTGAGAGATCAGCCTTGTAATAGTGGTGTTTTCTTGTGGAAAAGATTCTTTCTCTTGGATTGTTCTAAACTTGAGTTATAACAGCAAAAAATCCTCCTGTCTCAGAAGGAGAGTTCTGTCTCATAGTTTAACCTCCTCAGCTTGTGTAAATCACTGCAGCTTATTTATGTCACGTCATAGGCTTGGATAAGCATATTTATTCATATCAAGCCACTGAATGTCTTGAAGTTCATCTACAACTAACTGGAAGTCTTTAAAAATAGTCCAAACATCAGAAAGTTCTTGAAATGTTTTGTGATATAATATCTACTTTAAATACATGTGGTAGTCTCAATTGCCTTGTATAGTTGGTTCATTTTAATGTATTTTTATCCTCTTTTCTTTCCCTGATCAAAACAAATGCAGCTCACCTCTGGTACGAGGTCAGATAGGCGCTTGATGAGATTTGCTAATGCCCATGGTTATAATAACAGGCATGGACCAACTTGACGTAAAAGTCCTCCTTTGCACTCAGTGCCACACATCGAGGTCACCTGCTCCTCTGGGGGCAATTCAGGGCAGTCTCTGGACTGTCTGAAACATACTGGGCATCTTACTATATAAAGAGTGATGTTTGGTGCGTGGGTTCTGTACCCTCTTCAAGAAGGGCCAATAAAGACTAATTGAGGAGCCACAAGACCTAGTACAGAATAACATTTTTCAGTTGTGGCTCCCCTTTCATTAAGGACCTTCCCCAGCATTAAGCATGCTGTTTGTCTACTGAGGTCAAGTTGTTTTGAGAATCCTCATGTCTGGGCTTTTACTCTTTGAGAATTTGGTGCCTATACTGGGATGCTGCTTAAACAAGGCTTGTGCTAATGGATCTTAGATCTGAACTTGTCAGTTCTTGGTTTTTAATAAATAGAAATTGGCACCAGTTTGAACTGTAGGTAGCTCACATCATTGGGATGCAATACATAAAGACAACACATACCAAACAGCCTCAGATGAATATGAGGGACAGACTATTCACAGATATTGGCACCTACAGAGGTCCCAAAAGATGAGATGCTACTTCCCCCCTCCCTTCTTTTCATTGTATGAGGATGAAAAGGTTCCTCTTAAGTTGCAAATTGGTTATGTTCTTCTTAATGAATTTAAACCATTTATTGGGGCAGTAAATGTGAAGTAGAAACTGAATGCAAGAATAACGTTGAACCCTACACTGGGCAAGTAGTTTATGGGCCACACGCAGGCTTGAAAACATTTATTTTAAAAAATATTATTATGTAAGGGGCACAAAACAATGTAAAAGACTTGGGGCCATGCTTGCAGCTGGCCTAGATCAGCATAGCACCATGGATTTCAGGGTAAGAACACCAATTTCTGCTAGTAGAGATCCTGGCCTTTAATCTGTCATCAATCTAATAAAATCAAGCTGCTCTAATTACCAAAATGTCTGTCAGAAATATGTTTGCCTGAAATTATAAAGCTGAGTTGGATCCTGGAACCCACACAAGTCAGCAAACACTGTGCAAATCTGAGTTAAACCATTTGTTTGCCCACTTAAGGAGAGGTTGTCCACGGTCATGGTATGTGTGGAAAGACAGCGGGGGAGTGAGAGGAACAACTGAAACATATGGCCAAAGTGAGCTGTCTCTTTATTCCAGTGCATCAGGATAAGACAAGCTGTTGAACCGATGAGAAAACTTCTTTATATATATACCATATTTCAAGATGAAAACTGGAAGAAATTCAATACCACTGAACTTGCATATATGTTTGAATGAAGGTACAGCAAACTGTTAAACTGAAAGCAAGGATAAAAGCCCCCAAGCCCAGCCTTCCCAAATCCATAATAGCTGCATCATTATGTAAAAGAAAACAGCAATTCCCTAACCAAAGTGTCCATAAACTGAAACCTTATCAATACTTCCAGATGCTCACTGACTTTATGATACCGTTAAGTTTAATTGTGCTGATATAATGGATTGTATTTGCATGGAGCAAGGGCTTTTCAGAATCACAGTTGGGGAGCATGCAAGCACAAGAGAGGAGTGAGATATATTGAGACTTGATTTTCACTGCATCTTAACTGTTAATTTTTGACCTTGTGTTTCTTGAAGAAAAATGCGGAAGTGGCATTTTCCCAGTACCTGTGACCTCCTGAATAGTCAAACTTGAGAACTTCCTGTAGCAGCTGCACTTGCTACAATTTATGCCCTTGCAGTGACATTTAATTTAGGTTTTAGTAAGAACCATCATTTTATTATTTGACTTTAAGGTAAGAATTATAATTTTGAGCTCTATTCCGTGCCTGAATTCTCCTCCATTCAATGGAAGGGGGAGTTTTACCATTAGTTTCAGGTCAGAGGCCAACATCCACTGGGTCTGAAAAATCCTAATTTGTGATGAATTCAAGCAGAAGTTTGCTGCCTGTCCTTGAAGCCTTTTATCAGCAAATGCTTTCCATCACGAAAACCTAATATTTGCAGGTTTTATCAGCTGTCCTACTGGGATAAATTCATCTTGTTTTCCATTCCCATCATTAATTCAACACATCTGCTTTGTTTTATGAAATTTAGCGACTCACAAATGTTGAGATACCGGTAACATTTGATAGCATCAGATCATTTTAAAGAAATTTGGAAAAAAAGCACCACTATTCTCTCCCTCCCTCTCCACTAGAAAACTCAGACACCTACAGGGATTTCTTATCTCCAAACCAAGATACTGTCTCTGAGCCAAAAATTAAAAATAGGTAGATTTTGTAATCTTCTTTTAAGTTAAGTGTATAAGTAAAGATACCAGTATGACAATCAGTGGCTACAGTAGAGCTTGCTGTGTGTGACACCAAGTGCCTGTGCCCCAGCTTTGCCTTGGCAGTACCTTCTGAAAAGTCTGCAGTGGAGAGTGCAAAAGCCAGAAGGACTATATTGTAATTGTAGCATGGTCAACATCCAGGTCAGAGACAGCAATCTTGTTCTCGGTGCAAGGGAGCAACAGTAGGGACTGACCCCCTGTGACAGTCAGGAATTTAAGAACATTATCTTCCAGTCCACCAAAGCTACAGATGTTTTGCAAGAAGTATGGATTTTTTTTTCCAAAAAAAAAAAAATTTGTTTGGTTTAAGGTGTCTGAAAGCATTGCTAAACATGACCTGACATGACAATATCAAAGCAATTTCCCTTCCTGTAATAGGAAATATAACTGAATCTTTTGTGGAAAGCATGTATGATTGTTTTCAAATGAAAAATAGGATTGTGACATTTTTTTAAGTAGGAATAATGGAAAGTATGAATTCTCCTACTTATTTGAACATGAAAGCATTGACAAGACCAAAATCATAATGTATATTTTGGCTTTTGCTGGTAGTTTGATATCTTGTGTGCTTTTAATAAACATTCATGGTCCTGCATTCTCATTAAATGGGCATATTTATATTCTAGCACTCAGTTGGGAAGGAAGGATTGCAACTGTTATTTTTATAATGGTGAAATGTGTTTGGCATCAGTATGTATGCAAAACAGAATTCTGGTTTGGGAAAGTATTGACTGAGTGATCAGCTATTGAGATGAATTTGAACAGAATAATGCAAACAAATGAAGAATCTAATTAAAGGATGAAGAAAATTTTAAGCAATCTATCTTGGGATTGCTATCCTGAAAGAACACTGCTTCTTTTTATGTTCTAGTAATCCAGCTGTACTTACTTTCTGGTTTACCTGGTATCAATATTCTGCAAAGTACTTTGGGGCTTGTAGTTGACCGAGCACATTTTTACCTGCCACCAGATGTAATGTACAATCTTTTGGTTCACGTGTTGGCTGAGAGAGCCATGCTATTTCATTTAGCTTTGCTGGAGTGTTTTCATTGCTTTCTGATTGACTTTCAGTTGCAAATCATGCCTTGAAGTACATTTTATTCTGTGTTTGTTATATCCCATAGGACTACAATAAGCAATATTTCTAATGACAATAATTTCACAAATTCAGGAGCCAGAGAAACATGTAGATCACTGTGGTTATGCACCCACAAAAATCTTTATTCTTTAGAGTCATGCCATTCATGTTTGTGGAAGAGTGGAGAAATTTTGTTCAATACTTTATGGATATATAGGAGAGAATAAAATATGTAGTGTCACTAGATTTTATAGAGCCACGGGTGCTTCATAGAGTCTTAATGAAAACAGTGGATTATTTTTTTTTTCCCCATGTTACTCTGAGGGCTTTTGGCTGAGACAGCTTTTTCTATGCATCATATATGCAATACTTACGCTATATTGCTTAAATATTTTTGGAAATTGATGGAAGGCTAGCATTGGCCAATAGCTCTCAACAAGCCTAGCACCATCACTTTCCAGTTCCTTCCTGAAATTGTCTTCCTGCATCAAGTACTCTGTTTTAATTTTATTATTATTATTATTTTTGTCTTACCTCTCTGAAGTGATAGCAGAAATCTAGACCTACATCAGTCCTGGTTTGGTCTGAAGGTGTGTATAAATATAACATGTATTTATTCTGCCATTATTCTGAAGGATTCTTGAAAGTGTTTCTAGGAAGTACAAAGCTCTCTGCTTTTCTTTCTCTGGGTGAAGTATTCACATTTATTACCATAAGAAAATCTTTAGCTCTTCTCCATTACTGTGTCATTTAGTCATTATAGGCAGATGCGTTTATCTTCTAAAAAGTGCCTTAAAGATGTTAAAGTGATAGCATTACAATTTAAAACCCTTCTGACACCGTCTATTCCACTAGAGCACTAAATCTTGTCTTCACATGCGACTGAAAATCAAGTAAAGCTTTCACTTGCTTGACAATTGTTGCAAAATATAAGAAAATGCTCACACTTTCATACAGTAATGAGTGTGTCATCTCAGTGAAGTTCAAAGAGCAAACCCTTTTATGCACATAGACAACATTTACTTTTGAGATCCAGTGCTATTTCCTAAACTTCTGTGGCAAGAAATTCACAAAGGATTTTGCAGTTACCATGCTATTTACCACAGTGTCACTGAAATGATCCTGCTCGTTCCTATTCTGAAAAAGAAAACTACATTGTCAAAAAACCAAAATTTCCTGACTGATGGGCCAGATTCAAACTAAGAAGTATTGAAGAGTTTTTGTTGGTTTGTGCATTGGGTTTTTGTTTTGGTTGGTTGGGAGGGTGTTTTGTTGTTGTTTTGGTTGTTTGGTTGGTTTGTTTGGTTTTTGTCTTCTGTGCACGATGGTGTAGCTGTGATCTGCGTGGTGCTATTTAGGAGGGAAGTAAGAAATGGTCTGTCTATATATAGTTTCATCTCCTGTGCCAAAGCTGTAATGAAAGCTCTACAGCAGATGAAGTTTCACAAAAGCCAGATCTCTTCTAGAGCATTTCAGACATGAAAACAGCAAAATGTAATGGTTGAAATGCCAGCATCAGGGTTGAAAGTTTCCTCTGTTCTTTTCCTCCAGGTAGACCAAAAGCTAATAACTCTGCATGCTAGTTAATTCTCTAGTATGTGATGATGGAGAGGGAATAGTAGTTCTTTTCTCTTTATTTTTTCTCCAGCTTCTGCAGTCTTGAGTTTCCGTAGCATTCTGTGTTTGTGCACATGTAATCGATGCTGTGAACAGCTTAGTCCAAGACCTACAGCTCTGTAATAATAGAGGAACAACTGTTGGCTACGACTTGCCTTTTTAATTATCGCTTCAATCATGGGTACTCAGCATTTGTAAGGGCAATCGATATAATAATCAAGGCATAACTGGGAATCATTGAGTAGCACAAAATCCATCAAATTTATTTAGCCTTTGTGACCCTTCGGGAAAAAAAAAATCTCATTTTTACTGAATTATTGTATCCATGATAAGGTAAAACTGGATAAGAAGAGGTGACTTCTGATGCCAGATGCAATCTTCCCTCACCCTGTCTCCCAGAACAAGAGGATGCCAAGCCAGCAATATAATGGCTATTTTATGGTGTACATATAAATTGAAGGGACTTGATGAGAGGAAGAATTTCTTCCCTCCATGTGCTGTGGAAATAACTAAGATTTTTCTGGCCAAGGGGATGTTGAGCCTGATCAGACCTGGTGTCAAGATGGCAGTTTTCAGACCCAAAAGAAGGTCCTTTACCTTTTGCCTCTGTTTAGCATCCTTGCAAGGCCAAGTTCTTGTTCTTGCTTTATCTGCACACATATTAATCGCATACATCTTGTTTGCCCCAACTTTGGGACCTGTCTGCTCTTGGGACCCGCCTTCAGCTTTGAGCAGGACTTGTGCAAGCTGGCTATCTTCTCTGCATGAAGTCTGTTGAAACTGCAGATCAGTCCTGCAGGGTGGTTCCTCTGCCTCTCCCGTACCACGTGTTAAAACCTGACCAGACCATGGTTTGCAAGGTGGTATAGGCACCACTAATATCTCAGGTACTTCTGTTTGCAGATTCTGGGATAAGTTTCAAAAAAAAAAATAAGATAAGGTCTCTCTGGGAATTAGTACAAGAGTCCTGTGCCTGTATGTCCTTTCACATTTTTCCATTGCCTAAGTCTATTAGCCGCACCGCAGCATCTGACTTGCCATATATTTATTGTTACTGGTGTGGAGCAACTGGCAAAAGGTTTGTTTTTTAGACTTCAGGAAGGATACTGTTTCAGTATCGCTCCATAGAGATGAAAATAAAATTAAGGGGTCGGTTCCTACAACAGTTACTTTGTAGTGGCTCTGTTGGATAAAACTGATTGCATACATGACCAATGAACTTGCATTGCTTGTTTGATTTGGGTTGTATTGTATGAACTGAAACAAAAAAACACATCCAGACTTCTTTGGAATGGAAGAATTCTGCTATCAGTTCAATCTGTTTTCCTTGTTGTTGTTTCCATGTAATGAAAAGATAAATATGCAAACATATTTACTTCATTAATTTTAAACAGTGCCAGGAAAAGTCTCTGTCTAGGAATGGTGCAAAAATATTGTGAAAATTAGCTCTACATATTTTGCTTTTAGTCAACTCTGTTAATTAGGATCAAAGTACTGCAATTTTTAAAAGTTCTCACTGCTTCTTCCCACACATTGCCATATTTCAAAAAGATGCAGTTAACTAAGTCTGAGACTGTCAGTAAAGTCTATGAGTTGATGTACTAATAGCTGGATACCAACACCCCCGAGGCCTCCAAAAATGGTAGGATTAGCTGCGGAGTGAGGTCAGCTTGGGCTGCCTGTCTCTTGGAGTGTCCATGAGGATGGGAATGGGGCAACCATTTTCCCACCCATCCTTCTTGCAGGTTCTCTTCTGTGGGTTGGTTGTGTGTGGTTTCATCTTTGCTCTGAGGAGACAAGCACTGTGAGATAGCTGCTTTTACAGGTGTGAAAACAGCTCTTTTTGCTGTGTAATTGGCAACGGGTTACTTGGAAGAAGGGAAAAATGAAAAACCACATCGGTGCTTTCCACCAGTAGATTGTGGTTTTCCAGATGAGCTCAATACCAAACGAAGTCCACGAAGTTGATGGTTGTCTGAAAAGGCAACTGAGGCACAGAAAGGTGATGCACAATCCCCCAAATCCCCAGCAGGCCAGGGAGAGCTGCCACACCAGAGTCATCATGCGCAGAGGTGTTCACGCTGTGTTTCATCTGGCTTTCCACTCAAGCGTGAAGACATTTCAATTTTAAGCAGGCGCATAATTACAGAAGGATGTTGAGTCAGCTTAAAAATCACACTGAGATAAATAATTTACCTTTATTTGCACTGATTATACTTAAAATTCTAAATACTATTTTTTTCTGTGTTTGTGGGGGATTTATGACTGTAATTACTGTGTTTTCTATTCTCAGTTAGATGCTTACTAGTTTCATGCTTTGATATATATATTTTACTTCCCTATTATCGTGCATTAAAAGACCAGAGCATTGGGATTTAAAACATTATGTAGACTACTTTGGGTTCATTGCTGGATCTTTGGTGTTCAGACTTAGTCAAGGCTTATTAGAGTTTTGTTTTTAAATGTAAATGCTATGTAGCTGCTTATAAATCTGACACATTTCTATACTATGGGCATAGACCTGGCCTAATATAATCACACTGGCAAAGTGGCAGGAGCTTTATTTTGCCCCCATTACAGAAGTGTGAGCTCTTTTCCCTCTGTTGAGAAGCCCTTGGCACTCTGCTGGTCCATTCCCAGTGAGACAAACCTTGCTGTGTAATTCATGACAGTTGGGTGAGTTATTGCATGCATCAAATATAGGCTTTTCCCAACTCAAATGACTGACAGCAGCATATCAGAATGGGTTATGGGTGAAGGATCGTTATTACTTAACTATAGGTGCCTTGGAGCAGAAATCAGTCTCATTATTCTTTGTTAGTACAGCATCTTCCAGAAAGTGGACCTAGTCTGTAGTTCGGCTATAAAACAAATCCTACCCCAGGCGCTTACTGCTCTGTACTCGCTTCCTCAACTGTTCCATGCAACTGGCTGCAGAGCTGTAGCTGCACCAGAGGAGAGACAAAGGCACGGGAGGCCTTTTGTTTTCAAAATGAGTTGATGGAAAGAGTCTGGCTTTGGTTACAGAAATTGTCCTCTTTTGCATCTCTTGAAACATCACATTTATTTGAATGGATTATGTGTTCCTCTTTACAAACGGCTGACAGTATTGTCCCCTGCCTTTCTTGGGACACTTACTGGTGTTCTAATCTGGCTGGACGTGCATACAGCTACCAGCCTTTTCTTCTCTTGTGTTCACTTGGGTATAGCTAAAAAGTACTGAGGTAAATTAGGGTGGTTTGCTTTTT
>JANHGN010002912.1:50532-130463 GCA_024605025.1 Megaceryle maxima | reverse complement strand
GGGCCCCGCCCGGCTGCTCCGCCCGGCGTGCGCGGGGGCAGCGCCGCGCATCCCCGGCTGGCGGGCGGGCGGCTCCGCTCCGCTCCGCTCCGCTCGGCTCCGCGGGGCTGCGGCGCCATGGAGGCGGTGGACCAGGTACGGAGAACCCCGCGGGGTGGGCCGGGGTCGAGGTGGAAAGAAGCGGGGCGGAGGGTAGGGGAGTGAGGCGCGGAGCGGGAGCGGTGCTGACCTTCTCTCTGCCCACAGCTCGCCTCCGCGGGCACTTTCCGCGTGGTGAAGGAGCCGCTGGCCTTCCTCAGGGTGCTCGAGTGGGTGAGTCCCGGGGGTGTCGGGCAGCGGGTGGGTTGGAGGGGGGGTTTGGGGGTGTCCCCAAAGTGCGCGCACGGCGCTGCGCCCCGCGGAACAGGTGGGAGCCGGGCTGGGACGGCGGCGGAGGGGCTGGGGACAAGGGAGCTGTGGGCGAGGGGCTGCTGGAACTGAGGACTCATACTGTAGCGATGTGGCCGTTGGGGTGGGCTGGAGCCTGGGTTGGTGGGTGCCCCCCCCTCCCGCTAGATGTAAACGTTTAAAAAGAAAACAAAAAAAAAAAAAAGGGGGGGGGGGAAATTCCTCATTATGCATTTAGCAAACTTGTCTCTGGGCCGAGCAGGGAAGGAGGCAGATAATTGGTTTGCAGAGCAATGTCACTGTTTGTTGCTCTGATGCTCATTCGTAGTGAAGTCTGCAGGTCAAATGACATTCATCGCCAGTAGGTCTCCGGGAGCAGAGAGCCTCTCTGAACGGAAAGTTCAGAACACGTCATGGAGGATTAATCACATTCCCCTAACGCCGACTGGCTGGGGAATTATGTAAGCCATGTATTTTGGGGGGCGCGTCCGCATGTGGGTGCATTTATCCACCCGCCGCATGCAGTTTGACTGCGGGGTGTTGGCAAGGGCTTGTTTTGGCAGGCTGGGGACAGCTGCTTGCCCTGGACCTGGTCACTGCCTGCGGTCAGGAGCTCCACTGAGTGCCTCGAAGCACCAGGTCCTGCAGAGCTGGGTGATGGGGATGCGTCGGTGCCATGGGCTTGGGAGGAGGTGGCCCTGCAGCAAGATGACCTGCATGTGGAAGATGAACAAGGTCCCTTGTATTTCTCACCCAGATCTCCCACAAACCCACCTGGCCCTGCTGCTCCTGCCTTGAGGGGAAGTTGGGACATTCAGGGGTTGAGTCCTGGACATTGGTCTGGGGATGCTTCAACCACTCTGCAGCGCTCACCATTGAGCAGAAGAACAGGGAGCAAAGCTCTTTCTATGGCAAACAGCTGCTGGGAGCATGGTCTCTTGACTGTCTGCCCAGTGAAGCTGTGCCTGGTGGTGGTTGGGAAGCAAGCTCCTTGGGGAAGGGCTCTGGGATAGTGGGTGTGGGCTGTGCCCTGAAGGAAACTCTTCTCCCCAGCGTGTTGGCATCCTCAGGACAGCAAGTGGGAACTTTTTTTTCTTGGCAGCTTGCTAAATCTGTTACTTCTTCCAACAGCTAAATACAAAAGCTGCCTTTGTTATGGTTGAAAGCCCCAAGCAGAACTCTTCTGGCTGCTCTATCTGCACACTGCCTGGTTGTGTATATATGCATTCACATGCAGCTCTACGTAAACAGCTTGTATGACAGGGCTGAGGTGTATCAGTCCTTGGCAAGTTAAGGGAATGCAGAAGGGTGCAGAGTGTGTTAACATTTAAGATCATCTGAGAAATCACTTTTTCTTCCCTTTTGACATGTATGTGTACATAGAGTTAAGCACACTTGAGTGTATGGTATCTCAATGTGGAAGACCTTTTTTAAAAAAATAAAAAAAACAACACAACAAAAAACCCCAATTATTTTTGAAAAGTTTTTGGATTACCCATATTCCAGCTTTCTTCATGTTGCTCCTATCTTCCTTCTCACCATGCCTACCAACTGCTATCCACCTTTAACATCTCCAGTCTCAAGTGTTCATTTCTTCATCAGACTCCTTTTCAGCCTAATTGTAACTTTAAACTTAAAATAAAAAAATAAAAAAAAAAAAAAAAGCAAAAAGCTCCAGCCAGTTCTGTGGCCATTTCCACGTTCCCCAGCAGCCTTGCAGCCCTCAATGCTCTTGATCAAAACATTCAACTTACACCACTAATTGTTGGATTTACAGCAGTTTCATTTCAGGTGTTAAATGATGTGTGAGTGGGGTTTTTTTTTTTATGCAAAATGTGCTGGTGACAGTGTTATTTATTAAACCTGCTCTTGTTAACGCTGATTGGTTTTTCAGAGCTTTACAGTAATCACCTGTCAGAGGGTGTGACCAGTGTCATGTGGGTGATGTGGCAGCTGAATCATAACGCCCAGTTTTACAGAGCTTTAGAATTTGGGAAGGCAAGTGCAAGCAATTTTAATGTTGTCGTCTTTTGGCTTATTTGTCATCTAAAAGTGAGGTGTTAACTTCTGCTTTTGTAAAACTTACACTTTTAAAATGTATATTTTCCAGAAAGCCAGGTTTTGGTTTTCTAGTGTGAAAAGCAATCAGATAGGACACAGAGGAGGGGAAAGCCCTTTCTGCAATCTAAGAAGGGGAAAACTGGCATTTCTGCCCTGTTGTTTGTGTACTATAGCCCATATGCTACTCATGGCACCTCCTAACACCTCCCACTTGAGTCCTAGATTGCATCTGCAAAGAAATAAAGTTCATAGCCCAGCTGGTGACGTAGCAGTTCTGGGTGTTGGGTGGCTTTTGTGGTCTCCCGGGGGAGGCTTTGTGGTATTGCAGCACAGATGGCAGAGGTATGGGGGTTCTTCAGATGGGCTGGTAAGGTGGAGATGGTGGTAGACCAAAAGTGTCCTTGCCTGGTCCAGGCAGTCCAACCTTGGAATTTGAATTCTTATCTCTTGGGCACTTTGGGTAGGCCCACAGTGGCTCAGGGAGGGGGTCAGTGTGTCCTTAATAAACCTCTTGTTCAATGGTGCGGCTGAAATTTGTGTATTAACAAGTGCAAATATTTGCAAGTCTGGAGACAGCTGAGGTGGCTGTGGATGTATCAGGTGTGAAACTGCAAGTGGTGCAGAATTAACTGGTAGGTGTGCAAATTCCAGTTTACCTGTAGTCTGGCTCAGACATGGACCACTGTGTTGAGGAGTAGGAATGTTATCTGACCTTCTTCAATCTTCTGCTTTGACAGTCAACTAACACCCAGAGAGAACATGCTGAGATGAAACTGATTCTTCTGAATACTCACAGCACTGTAATAGATTTTCATTTGTATTTCCCATGTAGTTTGTAATCTTATTTTCAGGCCAGGAATTACATTTAGAAGCCATTAAGAGACAACATTGGCTCAGGCCTGAGAAAGATTAAGAGAGAGGAAAAAAAAAAACCCAAACTGATGTGTAGCAATTAACTGAGAGTTGGCTTTTTGAACTCTGCCTTGGTAATAGATTGTGTACTTAGAGCATGTGGATCCCAGTGTGGCCTTAGAAGACTGCACAGAACTGTGCAAGATAGGCCCTGGGTGTTACCAGCTTTGAGGCGACTCTTTCTTCATGGCATGTGAAAGTTGTTTAAAAGCTGTGTTTGTTCTTGCTCTTCTTTATTCCTTTGGCTGTTACTCTACAGATACTTGCATGAGAAGAGGGTGCCCTTAGCTTATTTCTCATGATAATCTACTGTGGCACTATAGCTCTGTTGTGACACAACAGAGTTTGTGTTGCAAACACTGCTACAACTTCACTTGAGAAATGACTCCTATATACCCGACAATAATGAATAAGGAAAGACAAGAAATATGTTAATTTGTCTCCCTCGATTAATTTCAGTCCTGTGGATCTCTGGATGTGTTTAGACCGCTTCCTTTGGGGTCCACAAAAACTGAGCAAGTCAAGCAAGTTTGTCAGTTGTGTCTGCTGTAGGTCTCTCTGGAGCTCTATAAAAGCAAGTGAAATGAAAAGCAGGGCTCTGGGCATGAGCTACCTCACGTGTAATCAGGTGGTCACCTGCAGAAATATTTTTGTAAAAATGGAAACTCTGTATCACTAGGCTGAGGTTTTTAATTCTGATGCTGCCTTGGAGTGATTTGCCACAACCAGTTTACCTCCTGCAGACACAAAGCAACCAGAGATGGGTCCATTTTCCATGTAAGATAGCAGGAGCTGAAGCTCTGTCCGTAACGCCTTTCCTTGTAACCCTTGATAAATAGCAGGATGTAGAAACTCAACTGTTTTGCATTGGCAATCCCTGTGATTGCCTTGCTGATTATCTGCAGGTGGTTGTTTTAAAATACCATGCAATAAGCTCCCTGCTCCGGCAGGTTGCATCCCTGTCCAGGCTGGTGTGGGCACAAAGACTATAAAAGTGGTTCTGTTTAAGCCAGTGCTGCTTGTGTTGGGGCAGATGTGAGTCATTTATGTTGCAGGACAAATCTTGTGGACACTGGGGTTTTTGTTGATAGGACAACTTGCAAGTGGACATTAGGATGTTCAATGAACCCAAATGTATCTGAGGAGTTGTTTCAATTCTTGTGTTTGTGCAGAAGAAAAATACATTCCAGGCCTTGTGTGACTGCAGATCATCACTGCTCATGAGCATCTTCATGGGATGTGCCAGAGATTTCCAAAGGAGTGCAGGGCATTTGGACAAAAAATCCCTATTCACCTCCGGTGGAAATTGGACAAAAGAATCGCAAGGCAGTTTGAAAAATCTGTGTGTACATGGACCAAGCTAACCTTGCTTTGCTTCCCTGCCTTCACGCTGTGATCATTTCTTTGGTGAGTCAGGAAAAAGGCCAGGCTGTTGCCAGCCTGTCAAGAGTCAAGATTGCTTTGATTGTATAGATCCTGGAAGTTAGCACCCCTTGCCTTGCAAACAGATGTGTATTTGGAAGGCAGAGGGAATTTGAATCTTGAAAGACTGATAATAAGTCTTGTCTTTTGTCCTCATGCTGATTACTCATCTGGCCATGGAGTGCTTTGTTGGATTATATTTGCATGCATATGAATGGACATAAGTGGCTGCTGCATGCTTTCAAGTGTGTCCTAGAAAAGCCTAGATATCTTGAGATGCTGGAAATAAATAGGAAAAAAATAAAGAAGGTAGTGCTTGCATGAGGCATGTGTCATTAGTAGTTCTATCTGTATAGTATATTATGGGCCTGAGCTATTTTATCGTTGCTTGAGACTTCATCACGTTTGTTTGTGTTTGGTATTTGCTTAACCAGAAGGCAGCAGTCAGTCAGCAGTAGACAGCAGTCTACTCTGGCATGGGCAGAGACTTTAGGTGATGAAGCAGGGTAACCTTGGTGAAGCTTAGTTCTCCTCATGGATGCAGGGGTGGAAGAGCTGAGTGTCTGATCTTCTTTACCCTCATATTGGAAGAAAAGCCTTAATAAAAATAATACTTTGTTCTGGCTGCTGATGTTGCTTATGCAACATCAGGATGAGATGCTATTTTTAGTGCTGGGTCCATCCATCTTGATGTGTAAGATACACAAACACATGTAAAAAATGTATTGTCAATTTTTTTATGTCTGCCTTGGGATATAGGTACCTAGCTGCTCTTGAAAACCTGGTCCCAATTCGTACCTCAAAGGTCCTGTATGTGTAGTGTTAGGCCAATAAAATGTGCCGCTTAATCAAAAAATGTAAATCCATTTCTGTGGTATTTTAATATTAGAAAGGTAATTACTGTGTAACGAACTCTTTTCTGTAAGCTGTCATTAATTGGATGATTTCTTATAGGCAGCTTAGCATAATGCATACAAAATACACTACAGCTTCATACAGCCAGAAATTGCCAGAGTGATGCAATGGGATGTGAGTGTCCAGTAGACTCGAGCCCTGGGAACACGCTTGCTTGGTCCTTGTCTTTGAACCTACAACTTCTGAACACACATTGGGGCATTGCTAATCTGCTGGCAGGGAACTCTGTTGGACAAGTTCTTTTTTTTTTTATTAAGAACTGAGAGGTGGTTTTTGCCATTAGACATCAGGCTCTGTTATGTGTGATAGGAAAGATCTGAAAAGTTTTTGTAGCCTCACCGAAGCCAGATGCGAAAGCCGTATGTCACTCTGTCACTGAGACTGGGATAAAGGCAGCAGAAGCAGTAACAGTCCCTACATGGTATTTTATCTTGGGGTCTTAAAGTCTCAACTTCTGGGAGTCTTGTGATTCTGAAACTAGTGGCTTTGATAAGCTATATACTTTTAGATCCAGGGTAGCACAAGAAGAATGGAAGCCCTAAAGACCCAGAAGCCCTGAAAACCCATAATACAAGTGAAAGAGAAGAAAATCTGTCTTGTGATCCTGTGGTTTTACAGAGACTGCAGAGAGCTGGCTGTTCTGCATGCTGTTCACATCAATGTTTACCTTGTTGGAAACTGAGAACTGTGATAATCTTGTCCCATCAAGAAGTTGCTGTTAAACTGGAACAAATGCTGGTACAGGCAAGGACGGAAGGAGAAAAGGGCAGCAATGCCTGTTCACATGGCAAATAAATTACATCTTTCATCTGAAAAGTGCCTACCATTTTTCCCTTAGATTCACATTATGATCATGGAAGAGTTGATTTTAAAAGGTCACCTAACCATTTTAATCCTTGTGATTTTTAAGTAGCACAGAGTGGGACCTGGTATAAATGAGTTATGTAGGATTGACATATATAGTTGAGATACAGTGCTCCAGGAGGCAGGTGTTTTTGGAGTAATGTACTGTTTCCGTGGAAGTCCCTGGATGAAACTGCTAAAATTTCCTCATGGTAAACCACCTTCTTGATGGCAGAATCTGCTGGTCTTATCCAAATGTGACTGTTTGAAGCATTAGGAATAGAAGATGAGGAGAGAAACTCATTAATGCTAAGTTTTATTATACATGCAAGCCAGGTTTCTATGAAAGGAAGAACAAAAATGATCTGACTTTCAAACTAGAAAGAAGATGCATGGAGATAGAGGGCTCTGCCATCAGACATACACGGTTAGACTCTCCTTGCCAATTTTTATGAGGGTGATGTTTCAGTCATCACTCCTGTAAATCAGCATCTGCATAATTGGAGCCTGGGGTAAAAGGCCTGTGTGTTGACATCTCTGGATTCAAATGTTGTGGTTGGGGGAGGAGGACAGGCTTGGAGGTGCTTGCAATAAAACCCTTTCATCATTTAGATCCTGTGGTCCCCGAGTTAACCTGGATTCATGACACTATGCATGATTCCAAGGGGCTGGAGACAGCCCTTCTGGTTACTGGCTGAAGTCTCCACTCTGCTCCATGAGAGGGACCTTCCTCCTGATGCAGGAGAAGAGGAGAGGCAGAAAGCAGTTAATGCTGGGCTCTGCACATGGCTGGCATTGGAATGTGCTCCCATCACATGTCTGCAAGTGCAGCTTTCTCCCGTGACACCAAATAAAAGTGATGAAGTAGTGTTGTGGCCCTGACATGCAGTGTGGAAAACAGCGCTTGGCGGCCTGACTGGCTGTCCAGCCCAGAAACTGGCCAGAGGCATCTTAATGGCTTTTATTCTCAGAGGGGATCTGCAAAGTGGTGTAAAGAACATTATGGAAAGGAACATACAGTGTGGAGGTGCTGCTTCTAAGGTGTTTGTTCAAAGTGGCATATGTACTGCAAAGTGAGACATAGTTGCTAAGGTGACCGCTTGCTTGCTTTTTGGCAAAAGCAAAAGAATACTGAATATAGACAAACTATAAGCTTTTGCTTTGTTTGATTTGCACAATTTTATCTTCTGGCCATTGTAGGCACTTCTTGGGCTTGGGTTCAGAAGCAGTGTTTTCCCATTCAGAATACTTCACTTGGTTAGAAAAGCTGATATTGCTCCCCATTCTCAAGGAAATGCTTAAATAGCATAAATTGATAAGGGGGTCAATAATTGTAATTGTAGATGCAAATTACAGAGCTGAAATGGTTTGGTAGTGGCATTCAGTCAAGTAAGGAGGTATTCTCTAAGAACCCTTTATATACACAAAAAAATATTAGATGATGCCTCATTAGTAGCCTCTTGATGCCAGCACATCCATGAGTGTCCAGTGCAGAAGAATTTTGCATGTACTATTTGTGTGCATTTGCATACTGCTCAAACCTAAGCTGAAATGCATGGTGAGGTGAGAACTCCTGTTGGTTAGGCTCAGAGTTTGGTTGTGGTGAGAGGGAGCGAAGTCCAGGAAGGATCTCTGGCATCGGACACCTTGGTTACTGCTACGGTTGAGTATTTTCATAATGCTTCTAGGGGAGAAGGATCAGCAGAAGATTAGACTGATGTGACCCCAAGAGAGGGGTTTTCCAGATGAGCAGCCATCTGTGCTGTGAAGCAATGTTACAGTCCTCAGCATGGAGAGGAAAGCAGAAAGGTCTCATGAGCCTAATGACAATTTAAAGCCATGGAGTACATGCATAATCCAGGTGAAGTGGCCAGGAAAGGCTGAAGTTGCCCTTTATTGTTTTACCTTTCCTTTCTTTATGTTCTTATGGGTAGGTAAATGTGTTTCTCTGATCCAGCTGTTCTGTTTGTGCCTTTTCCAAAATCAGGGACAAGGAAATGCTAGAGAGTCCAACAGAGAGCTACAAAGATGATGAAGGGACTGGAACATCTCTTTTATGAGGAAAGGCTGAGAGCCCTGGGGCTGTTTAGCCTGGAAAAGAGAGGACTCCGGGGGAATCTTATCAATGTTTACAAATATCTAAAGGGTGGGTGTCAAGTAGAAGGGGCCAGTCTCTTTTCAGTGGTGCCCTGTGATAGGATGAGAGGTAATGGTCACAAGGTGAAACAGGGGAAGTTCCACCTCAACATGAGGAAAAACTTCTTCACTGTGAGATTGACAGAGCACTGGAACAGGCTGCCCAGAGAGGTTGTGGAGTCTCCTCTGGAGACTTTCAAGACCTGCATGGATCTGTTCCTATGTGGCCTGCCCTGGCTATTCCTGCGCTGGCAGGGGCGTTGGACTTGATGATCTCCAGAAGTGTCTTCCAAGCACTACCATTCTATGACCTGGGGAGAAGACTCTGCTAGAGGCAAAGCCTGGGGGGAAGCTGCTGAGCTAACGCTGTGGGGAGCAGAAAGTGCTGCAGTCTGGAGCTTGGGATAAAGGTCAGAGGGAGCTCTGTGGGCTCCTATTCCCAGATAAGTGCTGGTGCAGGCATTCCAGCCCCAGTTCAGTGGTGCCATCACAAGGCAGAAGTTAGCAAGTGTATTTTCAGAGTGGCCAGAGATTGTGACACCCTACCCAGAGGCCTTTTGCTGGGGGATTGCGGATGTCTTTTTGCTAAGATGACCCCAGTAAGAATCCTGGGCACTGAGATGTGCAGGGAGGAGGTAGTCTTCCATTACTCTGTTAAGAAAGCAGAAGAAAAACTGTGGAGTAAGAAAATTTCAATAAAGTATTACACATTTTCAGATGAGAGGGTACAGTCCCAGACCCACTGTCAGAAATAAGTCTGATTTGACTGTCTTGCAAAACTTCCCACCTGTCAACTTGAACTTTATTCCATGAGAAATACCAGAGTCCACTGCAAACAGCATGAGTGAATATTCACTAGAAGTGCTCAAGAATGTGAAGTATTGAGGGTGAAATTGTGCCCAGATGATCTCAGAAAGAGATGCTACGTAACATCGGCAAGATCATTGATACATCAGGGAGTAATTTATAGTAACAGCTCTTCAGTAACTCTTTGAATTTAAAAAAGTTTATTTGGTTTGTCCTTATTCTTCACTTTTGCTGATGTTAGTGCTCTGCCCTCCTTTGTTATTTCTCAGGTGATGCAAATCCAAAGGATCTTTGGCTGGAATTGGTAAACCTCAACTCAAATCCTTTGGTACTTGCATGTTGGGTGCTTATATTGGAGCCCCATGTTTGACACTGCATTTGCTGATCTTGCTAATATTAGGTGACAAGCCTCCATGGCACCCCAAATAATACTATAGAAGGAGCAGATCTTCCTAGCCAGGTTCCCAAAACCCAAGGAGACAATTGGCTTCTTGGTTCAGCCTTCCTGATGTGTGCTGTATCATGGCCTATGGCAGCCTTCGGTGTCCAAGTCAAAATATCCCAGCATGCCAGGAATTATTTTACAGTTATTTAATGAGAAAACTTGAGCCTTACTTGAACTGTTTACAGAGAATTCTTCTTCCTGGCTATGTGCTGGGGATATGCTTTAAGCAAAGCAAGACAAGTCCATCATCTGTGTGCAAGTTTAAAACCACAGTTACCCCTGCTGCTACTCATGCTATATGGAAAAAAAAAAAAAAAAAGCCAACAAAAACCCAAAACTGCTCTGCATCATTTTTTTAGCCCATTTAAAACAAGCTTTGTAGGGAGAGAGTGGTGGCTAGGAGCAGTTGAACATGGCAAAGTCACAGCTGCCTGTGGAGACTATAAGGGGGAGTAATGCCTGTGGGTGTATATGGTGCCCAGCCCAATGGAGTTAGGTTTGATACTGGAAATTGGCTTGTTACTGCAGAATATGTATATTGCAATAATTATCATTTGGAGTTGAGCAGTTTCTCCAAGTGCTTTTTTAGAGACTGTGCTTGAAAGCCAAAGCAAGTGTGGGATTCCCCACCGCCAAATCCGACAGCCGATAAATCCAGCAGAGCTCTCCAAGGGCAGTCAGCGTGCTGGAGTGGAATTAGGTCCCGGCTTGAAAGAACACGCCTGCCAAAAAATTAAACAATGGATGCCTTCTTGTTCAATTTGAACATTTTAATTAAATTCTTCGCTGCTTTGTGCCTTTGATCTCAGCAAGCTGATATACATGATGTCTGCTGTTGTGTCGTAGCAACCTTTTGTTCTAATATAGCATGCAGATGTAAGGATGCATCTGAGTATGGATAAGAGTGCAAAAGCTGCACGCTGCCAAGTACTGAGTGCATTGCAAACTGACTTTTCCAACTGGTGACCAAAGGCATGAGGACAGAGAGATTATTCACAAACACGGCTCAGTAGAGCTTCTTTCTGGACATATTATCTCTCCAGTTTTAATCTGCTTCTGTGAATGGTGCTGCAAGAAGAGATTCCTTGATGGAATTACTCATTGAGAGGGTTGAGGCCAGGAGATGAGATTTTATTGCAAAACAGAATCAGTTTCAAGTAGGATGATAAAGTTTGATCCCTCTGAGAGCAACAACAATACTGTATGGCATTGACTGGGCACATCTATTAATAAGTCCCAGCACTGGAACTTGCAAAGAAGAGTCAACAGTTTTTGAGAGGCAACTTTTTTGGAAAAAGATAAGTGAGTCAGAAATGCAGAAAATGGTTTTGGTGGAAAATTTTAATCTGAATTTTAAGACAGCGTGTACGTGTCGGTGTTCTAGTCAATGCTTATATTCACAGAATCACAGGTTGGAAGGGACCTTAGGGATTATCTGGTCCAACCTTTCTTGGGAAAAGCACAGTCTAGGTAAGGTGGCCCAGCATGCTGTTCAGCGCTGGGGACTCCACCACTTCCCTGGGGAGATTATTCCAATGGCTGATTGTCTTTGTGAAAAATTTTCCTATTGTGACTAATTGGGATCTCCCCAGGATTATTTTATACCCATTACCCCTTGTCTTTCCCATGTGACTCCTTGTAAGGAGGGAGTCTCCAACTTCTTTATAGCCAGCTTTTACATACTGGAACATGGTGATAAGGTCTCCCCTAAGCCTTGTTTTTTCAAAGCTGAACAAACCCAGTTCTCTCAGCCTTATCTCAGATGGCAGGCATATTGTACGCCTAGCCCTTTTTTTGTTTAAACATGGAGTTTTTTAGAGCTGCACAGAGGCAGCACCATCCACGTAGCAGAGAATTGGCGAGCCACATTGCGAGGCTCCTTGTTTTGCTAGGTTGGCTCTGTGGGCTGTGCGCGCTCCCGCCACTGCCATTGCAGCCTGTCACTCGTGGCAGGCGGCTCTGCGGAGAGGACGCCCGTTCCAGCACAAAATCTGTGCTTGTCCAGATTGCGAGGCCCTGGCAGGCAGCAGGAGCTGGCTTCGCAGCGGGCTGACATATGCAGGGGACACCGGGTGTGCCACGCGGCACAAAGCCTCCTGCCGCCTCTGCTGCCACGTGTGTCCCGGGGAGGGACGATGCTGTGAAAATGAGCTCCTTGCCTGCAGTCCTCTGTGGCCTGGTGGCACTCCTCACTGCGGGGACTAAGGACTGTCACTGATTTTTTGGGTTGGGTTGGTTTTTTTAACTTTTCTTTGGTTTTTACAGCGGAGCAAGAGCAAAAGGAGACTGAGTTGGGGCTTGTGTCTCATGGACAGAACTGATCTAGTACAGCTTATGTTACTGAGGAGTTAAATAGAAAAGCTCTTTCTACCATATAGCTCACTGAGGGATTGTTCAATCATTTTTAAAAATAGTTTTCCATCTTTTTGTTTATGTTCTCATTAGTGCTGGCCACCCATGGGTGCAGTGTTGGTTGTTAATGCAGCTGAAGAGGCTCTGACAGAACTAATAAACTTTTTTTGCACAGCTTAATCCCCCTGAAGTAGTGACTCAGCAATGATCAAATGTCTCTCGTGGGACTAGCAGTTCTCAGCTATCCTCAACTTGCAGTAAAACGTGCGTGTCACTGGGCTGCTGGGAGGCAGGGCTCCAGTACCCCACATTCATATTACTTCTGCATGGAGAGATTGCTAAGCATGTCCTGGGTGTTAGGACAAGAGTGCTTTTGCTTGGTTTAAAAGAGACTTTTTTTTTTTTTTTTTCTGGAGATTTTTACACTCCACCCCGTGATGCGCTTTGGGATGCATTCAGCTTTCTCTTCTGAATAGGGCTCCAGATGATGGAAATAAATTATCATAAATTAGAATAGATTGCACTCTTCAGCATCTCTACATCTGTCATTATGTTTCTTTAACAGTTCAGTTTAACATTTATACACACTCTGACAGCAGCTACTGGTGTGTATGCTATAAATATTGGCTTGGAGAAGACATTAATGGAGTTTAGGTAAACGTTTGATGCCTCTGAGATTCTGTTCCATATGGTGATATGCAGCAAAATCGGATTCAACACCACGTATAGCGCTTGTGTATTCCCTATAGACTGGCCTCCTGACATTTCATCAGCTTACTGCCTTACCAAGAAAGTGCAGGTGCCTTCAAAGAAGAAAGTGAGCTTCTTGCAGTCTATTCTGGTTTTTACCACCTGTATCATTTGCAATGTTTAAAGCCAACATGTAGCATGCACAGATGGGAAGGGCCCAGGGAAAAGAAATGTCCCACAGAAGCCGTGGTCAGGAATTTGACAAAGACCTGTGGGAATGCTCTGCTTTGAACATGTGCAAAGAAAATCCATGGGTTTTTCTGGCCAAGATGCTATTTCATAGAATCATCAAGTTTGTAACTGAGAAACAGGGCATAGGCTTTGCCTGTTGGTTGCTCATGGTTGCTGAACCTGCAATTTGTCACTCTTAAACCCTGATTAAACTGTCACCAAAACCACACCTGTGGAACATGGCTTCAGGGTTTAGGGAATCTGGCTCATGTCCCACTGACTTTAGGAGGACAAATAGCCAAGACAATCACAGCAAGAGGCAGGAAGAAATACATTCTGGTCCCTCTGATGTTCCTTCCATAGTTCAGGAGAATTTGGATGTCTCCCACAAGTGGTTTTGTTTTGTTGGTTTTGGTTTTTTATTTGGTTTTGTTAATTGCAGCACTGTGAATAGTGTAGCCTGATGCAGTGGCTGCCTTCTCTGCAAGTATTTCTCTGATTTACCCCACTTTCAAGCTGGTGTGAGGGTACGAAGCCTGTTGTCTGGCTCAACGTTGTGGAGGGGAAGTTGGGATAAAGCAGCCGGGCAGCCCAACCTCTGTGCCTGATGTGGGGCCCTGGGAAACATCTGGCTCATGCTGCCCCCAGGGCACATCTGCCGCAGAGAGGAGCGTGGCTGCTTCATTTGCCCCTGTGTAATGCAATGTAAGTAATGAAGTAACCGTAATGTACAAACTGGCTCAAATCAGGGCAATCTGAAGAGAAAGTGCTCTTCACACTGTAAATTGCTAAAGGTCTTTATGATGCCAGTGAATTAAAAATCTGAGAAGAAAAAAACCCTCCAGTGCTGTAAGTTCAAGATGCATCTTTTAAAAGCTGCTGGTGGGGAAGGGAACAGATAACAGAATGGAAATGGATTTAAATTCTGTATCTTGTACAGTTCTGGGTTACTGCAAAGAAAACAATGTCCCTGTCACTTGGAGAGCTAGAAAAAAATTTGTATAGCCTGAATGGGCTTCTGTGATAATGTTACCCCTTTTAATCTGAATTGTTAGCCAGATTTTCAGACCTTTACAGATCTTTTAAAAGAAAAAGTTGCTTCAGATCAGTACATCACAGAAACACGTTTATTTGCACCAGCAGTATGGAGGTGCCTGGTGTGTTCTGTGTCCACAGAAGAACCCCGTGTCTGCAGCTTCCTTCCCCCCTGGCTGGGCAGAAACCCTGCTCTTACCTTTTCTCAAGTGTCTGGGTTTTACTGTTGTTCTGACTGCTTGTGTGGTTCTTCTGTCTCAACTTTCCTCTTCTTTCTGGCTCCTGCAGAAAAAAATGTTTTGCAAAACCAATAGCAAAATCTTTCTGCCCAGGGCAAAATCTTGCCCGTGATTTTCCTTTGAACAGCTAGTTGTGTCTGTCTGAGCTTGAGGCTGGCATTTATGTCTCTTGAATGATGCTTTAAAGGAACTAAACTGTATTTAAAGAAAGGCAGCATTTACATTGCTCTGACATTTTAGCCCAACCAACAAGATTTCCTAGTGAGCCTTGCTTCAGCAAGGAACCCTTCAGCCTTCTCCAAGCTGAAATTGAAGCTGGACTCCAGGGAGCAGTTTCAAAGTATTGAATCTCTTTTAACATTATTTGGGGTTTTTTCTGCATCTTTTGGCTCTCTGAGGCTTGGACATTTCAGACCTGGACACTCTGAGTGCAGCCCCCACCACACAGCTTTGACAAGCATGGTTTTCTCCATGATGCCCTCATATAAGCATGCTGAATTTGAGAAGGGATGTGCAGCAGGAGGAAATTCATGTAAACTTTCTGGATTGGATCACTTGGCATGAGATTCTCCCTTCGAATTGTTTATTTAATTGATTGCATTATCTAAATTTAGCTCTCATCTAGACTGTAAAGATGGTTGGAGGGGAGAGAAGGGAACCCTTAATCTGGGTGGATTTTTCTGTTTGTTTTCAATTATACATGGTGTTCTCATAGGAAATGGGTCTGTGTACTTCTTTTTCATGAAACCTGACAGGTTTTAGCTTTCACATATGACTAGTATTCATAAATCCCAAAGCCATTTCTTTTAGGCTTTCTGTCCCCATAGTAAACCTGGAGATGAACCATGCCCAGTTCCTATTGTCACCTGTACCTGTCTGAAAGGCCCTTTGTGGTAGGACAGAAGAGTCACACTATTTGCACTTCCATCAGTTCTGGATCTCAGAGCTTAAATCACTTGTGGTTTAAAAATATCACAAGTGAAAAACATGGATGTGAGTCATACAGAAAACACCGTTCATTTCTAAGGGAATATAAAGATCAGAAAAACACATTCTTCAGATATTTCCTCCTCCCGAGAGGTAGCTGCATCTGAGATTTCTGTTTGAAGTGTTCAATCATAAACACAGGTCCCCTGCTGTCAGAGTGACCACTAGATACAGGAGACGCCTATTAAATCTTAATAGCTAATACTGTGCCAGAGCTACATCAGTCATGAGGTGCTGAGTGAGCTCAGCACAAAAGGAGAAGGCAGAGAGGGCTGCAACTTCTTGGGTAAAGATACTCCAGCGATCAGAGTCTACAGTTAATGCCTCACTACTGGAAAGTTTGGTGCTCACTTTGGACCTAAATGCTCATCCACATCTAATACATCTGGTGTTATATGCTTTTGGGGGAGGGAGCTCCTTTTCACTCGCCCCTTGGCCTTTCAGCAGCTGAGAGGTTCTGATTTTATATCAGCTGGGCTAAGTGGTATTTTTTAAGCAAGCATGTATTAAAATGCATATGCATTTCCCTGTGTTTTTACAAGATTAATATTTTAAAGACTATTTAATGTAAAATTGCTGAAAATTATTTAAATCTGAGACAGGCTGGAGAGATCAGAGAACTCTTATCAACTGTTGAATTAGTAGTGTTAAATTAGACATGAGAAAATCCTTTCAATTTAAGTGACTTTTCTTAGAACTTTTTACATGTTTAATATCTTCATCCTTCCTTCTGATAGTTCTTCCAGTTTTGGTTCTCCCTGAGTATTCATGCAGATGTGCACAGCTTGGGCCTTGATCTGTTCAGCCAACCTGTACATCCCTGAACACTATCAGGGAGCCCCAAAACCATTTGCCTCAGGGGTACGTGTTCCTCCTGCAGTTGCAGTGCAAAGCTTGAGCCCTTTATGGATAATTTCATACTTGTATTTAAAAATTTTGCTTGTGCTGCTGTCTGAGAGAATGGAAATCATGAGTGCTCTTCAGTGTAGACACTTCAGGTTTATCTTCCAAGAATCTTAAACTTAAAAATTTGAACTAGAAATAACATTTGCATTGTATGTTACTAGAATGCTACTGTGAGACTCTGCAAAGGGAATTACATTTATTGGTTTTTTTTTTCCTTCATAACTCTTGGAAGGTCTCAGCCTCTCTCCAGTCCCACCTTGATAACAAGCTGCTGTGAGAACTTTGCAGAGCAATGTGTGTCCTGGTTGCACCAGATAGATCTTGTTTATGTTGGTGTTCATAGTTATGATGCGCAGCAAATGGAGTGGAGCCTGAGGCAGCAATTTGCTGCCTGAAGTTGGTGTCTGATGAGTTACGGAGATAAATAAGGTGACAGTCTGCCTTTGCTTTTCCCTTGAGTGTTAGGTGGCCCATGTTTGAAGAGACAATGTGAAATGAGCTTTCAAATATTTCCTTGAAGTTGTCTTAATTATTTCATTATAATAGTAAGGAACAAAGCAGAAGAATCAATATGCCTAATTATTACATCTAAATGCAAGAGAAATTAGCCAGTGAACTCTCCCTTCTCTGGGGAGGATTAATCTTCCTATGCTCTATTTCAAATGTCTTCCAGAAAAATGAAAGGCTTATCACCTAGGAAACACACAGTCCTAATCGCCCAGGTCTGGCACTGGGATTTACAGATGGTGAAGGGACTCTGAGCTGGTCTTCTGAAGCACAAAATTAGATTGTTTTGCTTGTGTTTAACCATTGTAGTTGGAGTTTTGTAGCTGGGTGATTTGAATGACAAATGCTAGCAGGGCATGCACCACGTGCACCCTTGGCCTGTTCTGTATGAGCTGGTGGACCTACTCAACACCAGGCAGTGCCACGTGGAGGGGATGGGTTAGATTCTAATGTGATGCTGTCAATGGGGCAGTGCTAATTAACTCAGCTTCTAGCAGTAAAGTGCTGTATTAACGAGTCTATAGTGCTTACAGAGCTGTCTTGTTTAGCTTTGCACTGTAGAATACATGCTTTTTTGATAGCTATGTGAGACTCCAAGATAACATTTTGCTGTGGCCTAGTGGCAAATAGCCACAAGATGCTTACAGGTGATCCTGGTGGGACTTGATTCTTCACCTTTGAAGTAGTCACTGAATTTAAATGACAAAAATATTTCTTTCCTGCATACTGGATTTAGTATGGCAATAAATTCTTGTTCTAGATTCTTGCTGTTGACTTGCACCAAGCCAATGATATCTCATAATACTTCCTACTAGGTTGATTATAACAATTTGAATCTGTAACACAAATGTAAGATGATTTCACATGAAGTGTTAAATGAATAAATTCATCTTTATATAAAATGTGTTTAACCTCCACCCCCATAAGGTCTGACTTTCTTTAGTTTTTCTCATTTGTTGTCATGTGTCATCCTGGTGGAAATCCAAGTGTGGAAGTACTAAGATGTGCTTCCTCAGAATATTACCACATATTTGCACAGGAAGATCATGCCCAGGAAGAAAAGAGTTGAGTTTATTTCTTGCCAGCAAACTCACCTCAGTGTAAAGAAGACTCAGCAGCTTAAAATACGAAATCTAAATAAAAGGGAAAAAAAAGCCATTTCTTTGCATAGTGCTGGGGAAATCAGCCTTAAAGTTCACAAACCGAGATGACAGCTCGCTGTAGGGAAAACTTAAGTCCATCATTATTTTGCATTTTTGGGTTGCATTACTCATGACAGTTTATTAATTAGTTTCTGTTTTGCACTCTTCCTTATAAGAAAAAGATTTCAACTCATTATGTATCACTCTTGTACCTTTCTTCCTTCCCAAATTACTCCTTTGCATCATGGTCAGTTCCCATCTTTCCTGGCTGATTTCCTGTTGATTAACTGGGTGATGCTGACTGGAGGGGATGGGATGGGCCACTGATGCACCACATGATTATGTGGTCATTGAAAGCCCTGGAGGTAAGACCTCTGTTATCAAAATAAATTGGGGTTTTCTGCCAACTAATGGTTGGTAAAGCTTGTGCTAATGCTAGATTCTGATGGATGATGCACTGTGGAAGCCAATTAGCCTTTGCTGATAAGCTAGGCTTTGATTAAGCTTTTCCAGGCTTTCTCATTGCAAGAAACATGTATTACTCATTGAACATGCAAATGCATTTGCAGTGTGCAATTACAAAATTTTCTAAAGGAGCGACCTATTTTAAACAGGGCTTTTGTTTCATTCTTATTCCTTTGTGGCGCCTACCAACTCAGTCACACGGTCTAATTCAGCAAACATAATTGACTGGTTTTAGGAGTTAAAATATCCTGTTGTTGAATGTTTTATGCTTCAAATAGCGAATATAATGAAGACCACTGTGGTGGGTACGTCAGCTATCTGCAGCTACTCCGAAAGCCTTGCCCTTTGCAGTGAGCCTTGGGAAGCAGTGGGTTGGCAACGCTGTGATCTGCAGCTTGAGCCTATTTAAAAATGATCTCGTCCCGATAATGCTGAGAGTGAACTCTTTTTCTGTAGCCGTAAGCAGGGATAACTTATCCTGCTGAATGTGCAGCTTGTTGCACTTGATGGAAATTCGCTTATTGATCCAATTAGCTCCAGCCCTGCTTACAGGGTGATTGTGGATGAAACAATGTAATTAAAATCGATTATGGCTGTGTATCATCTTTAATCTTTGACACTCAGGATTTGCCTATAATAGTGTGTCTTCTGTAGCTGATAATGGATTGTGAAGAGCATCGAGGAGTTAACGTATTTTCACACTCCTTAGGGATACATTTTCCATGTTACATTCTTATGTATTGTGTTGTTAATTGAGTGACAGTATCATGTTTCTTACCCAGTCATACATATTATCATAGCTTTTGTCACTTCATCTTAGAGATTTTACGAGCTTGTATATCTGTGTCTATATTCATATAAAGGTGCTTTAGAAAAAGCCTAGGAAATGGAAATTTTGTTTCCAGGTCTAATTCATAGTTATAGTCCTTGAGTGTAACAAAAGCTAGATGCATATACTTCCTATTCGTGCTGCCTTTAGTGTATTGCATGCCTAATAACACGGAAATCAGTTTTCCTGCTCAGAGTTCTATACTGTGGCACACCAATACAATCGAAGTTTGTCATAGTTAGCATTTTCTGATTAAAATGCCTTGCAAAATTCTCAGATTAGAGCAGAAGGAAGAAACACAGAGGTGGGTGGTGGAATGCTCCAGCTGTGGAATGCTCTTTCCCCATTGTATGTCTCATCTGCTGTGGCATGGTTGCAGAGTCAGAGGTGAGGAATGGCAGGAGCAGAGGTGCTGTATCTGCTGGACCTATATGCATTATCTCGGGCATTTTCTCCCCCCAGACTCCCAGTGCTGCACTGACACCTGGGGTAGAGGTAATGGTCTGGGAGTGGTTGTCCCTGCCACAGGGGGATCAAATCGACTGCTGCTGTCACTGACCCTCTGAGGTCCTCTCCAGAGTCTTATCAGCATTAATGCCTGGGAACTGTAGCAGATATTTTTCAGTTGTGTTGTTTGGGTGTGATTTTTTTTTTTTTTTAATTATTATTATTTTTGTGGGTTTTTTGCAGGGGAGGGAACCAAGAATTTGACCCCTGAAGAAAACTGTGGTTGAAGGTCTTTATAAGCCCCAATATTGTAGGAGTAATCTTGTGTGTGATACAGGTTTTGTCCCTTTTGCAGGTTATGACTGATAACTTCAGCTTCCATGTATTAGCACTGGAGCTGGTGGGTTGAAGACGTGCTTGACATAAAGGGCGTATGTAGAGTGTGGGCATCCTTCCCTTGCAGGACTTTGCTGTCCCATCCCATGCTCTCTTGCTAAGCCAGTTCCCTCCACTAATCACATGGATACTCCCAGGGTTTCAGCTAATGATCACAGAGCAGACTTCTATTCTCTCTCCAAAGTCATGTGTCTGTCTTCTTCCAAATTAGCAGTTTTCAAGTGTCCCACTGGACATTTGGCCTAAAATATTCTGAACACTTCAACTGTTTTACTGTCATCGCCAGCTTTCATGATGTGCATGGGTTCCAGTGAGACCACTGTCTAAATACCTGTGCCATTGCAGCCATTATTTAAATTAAATTCCATCTATGGTAGGAATTTTGGAAGGGAAGGTTCCAGGACTGATGTTTGAGGATGAATATCTGAATTATAGTTTAAATTCTACAGCGTTTAGTCTTTAAAAGATTATTTTTTTTTTATATAAAATCTTAAGAACTGTAATTCTTTCACATTCTATCAATAGTAACTGCAAACTTGAGCATATGCTGCAAAAGGCACGGAGGCAAAGCATTCAGTTAGAGAACACAAGTGCCTTTTTCATCTGCGGAAAATCAGCAAAAAGGAGACAACTTCCAGCAAACTGTGGCTTCCGATCCACAAGCTGATAAAATCTGCATATTAGTCACAAGTTATTTTTCCAGATTTCTAGTTCATTCTGTTTTCTTAATTAAAGATGCTGAAATTCTCCTTCAGTCCTTTCAGTCTCTGTTTCATAACTAGTATACTTGGGGGGGAACCTTGAAATCATCACCACTACCATTATTATAGCTCACATCCTGCAGGTTATGATTTGTGATTTGGTTTTGTCTCAACCAACACAGATGCCAACCTGGGTTTTATTCAGAGTAAATCTAAGGAAGAATGCATGCTTTTATTGGAACTATGTTCTACAGAATTGAGATTTTTTTTTTTTTTCCAAAGAGAAGGTGGGGTTTTTTTATTACCAAAAAAAACCCCCACAAGGTTAAATTGCATGGATTTTGTCCTCAGCATCCCAGCACATCCTGTCTTTGCAAACTGGACTTCTTAAAATCTGAGGTAGAATTGCACATTTTATGCCAGTGTGGAAGCATGTTGTCATTCTGAGTCTTTGCAGCTGTGGATGTGTGTCTGTCCAGGGCCTGTTTCCACACTAATTTAATTGCTGTGAGGACTAATGGTACTTCACTGATTTAACTTGCCTATCAAGGAGTTCAGCTGCCATGAGCTTTTCTTAGTTATAGGAAACATCCCTGGCTTGGGGAAACTGTAGCATCACTTGCCCCATCTTGTATCAGAGCAACCAAAGGCTCAGGGAAATGGTTGCTTATCAGAAAAGATGGTCCCTTTTGGTATAGCAGTAATGTCATCAGACAATCAGCTTTTCTGCCAGAAATAGCAACCACTGGCTACAGCATGGGCATTGGTGCTTAGGATAATATGCAAGATTATTTTAAGCAAGGCTTATCTTTTTACAATGTTGTAGTGTTCCAGTGACTGAGGAAATCTCTTGCTCTTTACTTCAGTCACAGAAGGTGTTTTTTCTGCACTTTTTTGGCATGTGGTATTTTGAGTAGAAGTTGTTCAGGTGGTGCTGCTGAGACGGAGTTTCTGTCACCTCATCACCTCTGGAAAAGCATCAGTGTTGTCAGTACTGTCCATAGAACAGGTGGAGCAGCTGGCACAATAAGAGCAAGTACCATAAAATCTGTTCACTCTCATCATTTCCTAATGCTCCTCTAGTTTGATGCTGCCTGTTGTTAGTTTATGTAAATTTTTGATTGGCTTTTACTGTGGTTTCTATCCTAATTTTAAATTCTGTTCACTTCCATAACATAGAGGGTTGCACAATGGGGAGGGTGCATCAGAGGTTATCAGAGAACATACACAGAATTTGCAGGCTGGGAATATTGACCTACAAGCAGAAGACAGCCTTCAGCAAGGGCCAGTTTAATATGTACAGCACATAGTTCCAGTTTAGTTTAGTTAGTTTATGGCAGAACTATTCCACTGTCTTATTATTTTTGCCCAGGAATCATCCATACTTATACTTTTCCCTGGCCATTTTATTTCCTTGCGCTCCTCTCTTGCCGCACTTTCACTGCTGTCAGCCTGATCATCACCTACATGTGTTGGTCCATCTCTCAAGAGGAGGACTTTTCTTGGTTGAAAGAAGTTTTCCCAGAATCAGTCTGTAACAGAGGAGCTTAAAGATTTTCCAGTTCACTCTGCCTGATGTAAGAGTTGTATCTAGATGTGCAGATTTGCTTTAGCGGTGAAGACTTTATCCCCTATGAAATTCTAAGTTGACATTATGGCAGAATGTTTGTAGTAACTTTATTTAATTTTGTGTGTATGCATAATGACCATAAAGAGAATTGAACCTTATCAGTTTGATGGCACTCATTATCCTAGAGCTGTTTTTTCACAGGGTCTTACTACATTTCTAGACCTTTTTATTTTCTCTTAAAATTTGCTCTGACATTTGTCAGGAATTTTCCCTCCACAAACCACCATCCTGACATCTTATTTATTTATTTATTTTTGAATAGTGGCAAACTCTTAGAAGTTAAATACTGGTTTCATGGTGGGCCAGGAGGAATATGTGGTCACGTTAACCTTTATGAATTGTTCTGTACTGAAAATGTCTTATTTATTTTCTGTGAAGGCAAACTGATTTGTTCCTGCAAGATTTTACCTCCTCTGTGACATGTCATTAATAAAGACAGTGTTTTCTAGTAGCTATAGCATTGTGTCTTTTTTAATTATTATTATTTTCAGGGTGACCTTCATGTTGGCTCTGCCTGTTGTTTGCCTGTTGTTTGGTTGAGCATGTAACAGTGTTCTGCAGTGTTACAACACTGGTAACGATGGTGTTGGGGTATATAAATTGTGACTATTATTGTTGCACAGCGTGTGGAGGTCATGCATTGTCCAAGATACTTCTTTTCTGGAAAGGCCAATGTAAGTAATGCATCTCTTGGCTGCAGGATTTCAGAAAAAAGAAACCAAATTAAATATTTTACAAAAGCAGCCTATGCTGGAGGGGTTGGTCTAAACAAACACTCTCAACTAACACCCCAGTGTCTGCACCTGCAAAATCCAAGTGGAAATGATGAAGCGTTGGGTACTGATTCTCTCCGAGTTGTTTCTGCTAGATGGCATCACCACAGAGTGCCATGAGCACCTTCTCTGCAGCAAATCTGTCTTTGGCAATGGATATGACTTTACTTTTTTTTTTTTTCCATGTTATTGTGGTAAGACATTTACAGTCACAGCTCTGTGCATGCAAGACAGAGAATGAAGGACTGCATGTGTGTGCCCAGTGTGGAACTGGGCTGGATCTGTCACCTGAGCAAGATACATGCTGCTTTCTGGAGCAGTTGTAGCTGGGATATTGCTGTGATGATGCTATAATATTTAGATCTCTGGAAAAGATGTTTGGTTGCTATAAAAGTTGATCTTCCTACAAGAATAAACCCAATTTTTTTTCTACAATGGGAATAGCTTAAGACATGGTTCACAGGGGAGCAGCTCCTCTGGATCAAAGCAAAGCAAGTGAGACAGCCTTATTTGGTGGTGATTTTGGATAATAAGCCTTTGGCATGTGCTGTTACCCTACATCTCCTGAAAACAGGAGGCTTTTGCTTGGGTAGTGGGTTACAGAAAAACCTGCAGGAAACTGTCCCTGCAAGCTGGAGAAGGTACTGTGGCCATTTTAGAAATTAATCTCTATATTCATAATTTAATTGCATCTTACCTCTGACATGCTTGAAACTTCACTACCTGAAATACGCAATGGAGAGCCATGCTGTGGGGCTCTGTAGGTAAAAAGCAGTACTTAATGGAGGCACCGATTTTTACTTGCTAAAGGCAGAGACTGTGATTGCAGTTGGTGTCCCCCAGAAACTTGGTAAGAACACATACACCCTCTGAAGAGTTAACAATCAGAAGCATTTCCCTCTTGTTTCACTAATACTTTTTTTTCTTTTTTTTTTTTTTTAAGTAAAAGCTTGTAAAACATGGGCAAAATGTAAAGCTGAAAGGAAGAGAAGCCAGGAATACTAAAGAGAGCGAGCGAGCATGCTTGAAAGTGTTGGCCAAGCAGCTGTTCATGCCTCCTATTTAGCATGAATGGAAGACATAGCCCTGATTAAAAATGGTAGGTAGCAGCTGCACAGCCTGGGCTAAGGATTACCAGATGGTTAACTGTGATTGACTTGTCTCCATGGAGCTCAGTGGGGAGGGAGGAATGGAATATCTGAAATGTGATGAACATGCTAGGTACACAATTTTTTATTTTTTTTATAATGAATATGCCAGATTTGTTTACATACTTCTTGAATAAAATATGGCTGCTAGTTTGACTTAAGACAGACATCTTTAGTACATGCTATGTTGCAAAACCTTGCTCTTTTGATTGTAGGTGTGATGATTCCCCCTCATCTCCCCCCCTCCACCCCCCCCGCCCCGGTGCTGTGTTACAGCATAAAATAATTGGTTGACAGAATGTTGATTCTGCAGCACAGGGAGGATTTGCACAGATGGGAGTCAAAATATGTCTCCTTGCCTTATGCTAATGCCACCACAAAGGTTAGGGAGAAGTTCAGAACTGAATGTGGAATCCTTGTGTTGCTTTAACCATTGCAAAGTGTTTAAAGTCGGTACCTGAAGGAGGAAGGTCTGGATCCAAATGCTCCAGTTGTCTCTTCCCTCTGTTTTACTGCAAAAGCCTACCAATGCTTGCTACGTATGCACAGTACAGTGGTGCTTATATGGCTTCTTTTCCTTTGCACGTGCTTGTTATGGCCAAAGCAGGAGGTTTTTTTTCTAGACCACAAAGGGCTAGAAATCAGAGATATCTCTAAAAATACCAAGGCAAGAGGATGTTGCATCAACACAGTTCTTGTAGTAGGGCTTGGCCAAGTTTCTCACCAGTGCCAAACAATTGGCACACATTTAAGCAATATGTTCTGTAGAGGCTGTAGCCATGTGCAAGGTTCATCATACAACCTGCTCATGGGGGAAGACAGCAGGCATTGGTCAGTTTGATGGCCAGAACTCCTCACCCACTTCTCCTGGGCAAATCCTGGAGCCGTGGCATCCTGAAGGTCATGTGTTTCATGGGCAAACAGTCCCACAAGCTTCCAGCCTTCATTTCAACTCCATGTGACTGCCCTGACTTTTGCAGGAGATGGAAATTGCAACTAAGAATAGAAGCCAGTAATTTGGAAAGTAATACCTTGGCATGTCTTTAGGGAAAAAAAATAGTAATAACAGTGAATAATTTAGAAACATGAGGTTAAATGCTGTGTTTGAGGGAACGTGTTGTCTTCAGCTGAGGGGAGTGGGAGATGTTGATCGTGTGTTTCTTTATTCTCTATGTTGAGTTGGGGTTTTTTTAAGCAAATTACAAATATGTCCAAAAGATGGAGTTGTCAGTTATGCTAACTCTTTCCCTCGGATTTGAGTATGAATAAAATTGTGACGCAGATTTGTCTTCATAAATGTTATCTAGAAAACATGACACTTGAGCCTGTGAAACTTAGTACTTTATTATTAGTCTCACCTGAATATTGTCACTGTATGTAAACACAAATAAAATGCTAGTTCAAGCTTCTGCTATAGATAAGCAAATGGTTTATTTTGACTGTTGTATTTTTTTTTTCTGGTGTTTTGGCAATATCAGAGCCTCTCTCCCTCTCCTTTCCAAAGTATAAAACCAAGCCAAGACCCCATCTGATGTACTGAAAGTGGCAGAGGCTTAAAAGTAACGATTTAAAGGCTCGTTATCCTCAAACAATACATGTAAGTGGTGAAGGGAGGAGGTTGGACTGGGGATGGTGGCCGCAGCCTCTACCTTCACGTGGGATAAAACATTTGTGTTTTGTGGTCACAGTGTAATGAGTGTCCTGGCTGCGTGGCACAACCACATTTACTATGTGTTTCAAGTGCAGAAGGAAAAGCTCATGAGGAAAACAAATCCCTGTTTGTGTGGCTGAGTGTGAAGCCCATGAGGTTTGTAGGGAACCCATGCCTTTGTAGGGAGCAACAATCTTTTAGTTTCCCTTTGTGCACTGAGCCATTTACATGCCTGAGCACAGTGACCACAGCCAGCTTGCTGGATCAGATAGTGGGGTGCTTGTTGGGAGTCCTTGTACCTCCTATTCTTCTGCACACTGATGGAAGTCTGATTTCTGTGAGAAACTCATCCTCAGTGTGGTCTACTCAATGTACTAGAAATTGAATTAATTGTAATGGTGTCATAGGCCAGGTAATGGATGGAGTTGATAAATCTGTTAGCAATCACACCAAAAAGGCTGAAATAGTCTGCATTTGTGGAGATCAGGCACTATTTGTGAAAGATAAATGTTTACAGTTGAGCCACACCTTGCAATAAGAGCAAAGGAGATGGCCAAGGAGTGCTTTCTTGCCTGGTGTTTGATTCTAAGTTGTTTTCTGATGGCATAGAAAGGCATGAAAAAGTGCTGGTGTGATGTGAAACTGCTGTGCAAGAGGGAGACAAAAGAGGGCTTGGCTTTTTTTTTTTTTTTTTTCTGGTGTAATGAGCACACTTAAAAATAACTTTGCTCTTTAAACACAGGAAGGGGAGAACAGCTGTTTGAGCTAATGAACCAACTTCATGCGGCCATAGGCACACCATAGGTTAAAGGAACACTGTAGCCCTTGGGAAGATGAGGCTCCTCTGCCAGTGTGGTGGGAAGAAATGAAGCAAAGCTAGTTTTGTGAGAAAAGTAACAAATTTATGAGAGTGATGACAAGGTGCTTCCTCAGCAGCAGGAGACTTGGTGACCCCTTGTGGTTGCTTCCAGCCCTCTGAGAGCCAGGAGAGCATGGTGGTTGTGATGCCTTCAGGACAGGATGGGCAGAGGGTGGCTTTGGTTACCACAGTGAGGCGTTTCCTTCTGAGGCCACCACCATGCTCTCAAGGGTTTGTCACAGACTGCAGAGCATGGGAAGAGAAAAATCTGCCCTCTCCCTACATGCGAGGGTAATTTCTTTCTCAATGACACTTGGCAAAGCCAAGTGTGAAACAGCCTTCACGTTTCACTGAAAAAAAGGCAAGACTGCCAAAATTTTGTCTGTTTTGAGTCAGAAAGAAATGTTGAAATCTTGAAAGTCTGTTTGCCTTGAAAAAAATACCAACACCCCAAAACTGGTCAACTGAAGTATTTTGATTTTGATCCATTATACTTTCTTTTTCGCGTGTGTTAAAATTTTGTAACAGTAGTTTTTCAAGCAAAACTGTTCATTTTGAAAACTTAAGAACAAGAATTTTGACAACTTAAAAAATTGCTGTACAGAACATGTCATCCTTCCTGTCTACAATTGTAACAAATCAAAGTTCTAAGGGGAAAACACACATGCATAATAATAGTTCTATGGGAAATTTGTTTCCAGCTGCTTTGCTTAATACATTACTTCAATTTTAAAGGAAAAGGAAATGTGTAGTATAGACCTGTAGCATATTTTGAGAATCGATGGCAACTCCTCTTGAGGTGCAGTCAGACAATCTGTTGTTGACGGGAAGGAAAGATGTGTCTTCCGCTGTCCCTAAAGTGCTTGGGGAAGCTCTCAAGAAATCATCTCCCACTGCTGCCCACTGTTAGCAGAAACCAGGTGGTTTCAGAAGGATGTAGCTGGTTGCACCGCTGTCACAGTCCCAGTGAGAAATGTGGCTTTATCTAATGAAGAGCAAAGAAATGTTAAGGCATTTGGAGATGGAAAGACAAAACCAAGGAGCCAGTAGTTCTGCAGCCTTGGCTTTGTGTGCATGGCTGCTTGCAAGTCGAAGGTAAGAAGGATCAAAGGTGGGGATGGCACCTGTTGGGAACAAACATGATTTACAAGGTCTTCTTGGGAGAAATGCCAGGGTTTGGGGGGGAATGGGTTCACACAGGTGCCTCCTAATGGCTCCATATTTTCCCTTCCAAAAGCATCAGGCACCTTCCTATTGGCTGTGAGGGCAGAGTGGTTGGGAGTGAGTGCACCCTGCCAAAGGTGCAGTCCTAAATCAAGAGGAGCCTCCTGTCCCTGAGGGGAACTACCCATGTGCAGAACTGTGTCCAGTACTACTGTTGTAGCTGATACTAATGAGAAAACATGTCTGGCCATCAGCAAGTGGTGAAAGTGAGGTAGGGCAGAGCTGCACCAGTGAGCTGTCTGCCAGCGTAGCTGCAGCTCAGGCTTTCCTGTTTGCTTTCAAAATGGTCAACAAATACATGTTAATGACATGTTACTGGAACTATTCTTGAAGGTAAGTGCCCTCAGCCTTGGTTTTTGTGTGTCATTTACTGCTGTGTGTTGTAAATACCAATATATGTGAAGAGAAGTGTGTATACCATATTGGTTTGGTCCCGTATTGTGCTCTGCTGGAGCAAGGACACTCACCAATGTCTTTGCTATAAAATATTTTTGGTTTAGTGAGCTGCATGTCAGTAAGTGCTTGATAGCAAACAAAAAATATATGACTGCTGTTTATGACTCTGTTGTAAACAAAACTGATGCAAGTAGTTTTTCTTTTTGGTGTGGAGTGCTAAGCTTCAGGCTTTGGAAAAAACAGTGCCGTCCAAACCTATTTACATTCTGTATTTCACTGTTTCACTCTCAGCGCAAAACCCATCGTCTCCATGTCATTCCATCACAGATAGCTCATTGCTTGACATTTTCCCAGCAATATTTCTAAGCAGACTTTTTGTCCCCAGTAGCATAAACACTATAGGCTAGGATTTATGCTTTTTAACTCAAGGCCTGTTACTCTGGACTGAGAGTAGCATCTCACCATGAATAAAAGCTCCGTGTCCACATGTCAAATGACTACAGCATCCTGCCTTCTGCACAGCAGGATTTGTCTCAGAAAGGATATGAAGAATTCTCTCTTTGACACTTCATTTCTACACATATAGTCTGCTTTATGGGTGCTTGGGAGACTCACTAGTACTCATGCTATGTAAATGAAATCTCTCGCTGGCTGAATGCTACCTTGGATGTAGATGGCAACTTCAGAAATGGTCTTGTTAGAAACTGTTGTTTATCAGCTGTTAAAATGAATTGTTTGCGGTGATACAGAAAGATGTGGGTAATTGATCCAGTTTAAGAAAAGTGTACGTTGATTTTGTCTGAATTTATTCCATGTTTTGTGAGTACAAAGCAATACAGAATTGGGTTAAAGGATAGTGCATCTATATAATGTGTGATTTTGCTTCAGCCAGATTAATTAAAGTAAAATCTTGCTATTGCCCTGCTGCAATATAGAATACATCCATGTACAGATTATAGAAAGTAGGTATTTTTAGGAAGAATATATATATTTACAAAACACATGTGTGCGTGCACCTAAGTTTATAGAAATTAAGTAGAGAGTGCATGTGTTGATGGCTGTAGGAGTATTGATTTGAAGCATCACCTCTGACTTGGAAATCCGCACAAAGCCTTAACAGGGCAAGATGTCAGTGTTGCAGTGTGTATTTGGATGTGCCAAGAATAGGCTGAGCTCTGTACAGGTCATTATCAATATGGGCTGGTCTTTTGTCCCCCTCTTTGCCCAAGTACTCATGGTTTCTTTCAGTTGTATGCATTCATGTAGTCATCCTTAAGAGTAATCTATGGATGGAAAATAAAGATGCTTTGTGAGTTGGCTCGCAAAGTCTGCTATAGGGCAAGCCCTACATTTGGGATTGTTCATGATGAACGTGTGCAGACATCCTAGCATTATGCTTGTGATGTGTGTGTTTCCTAAAGCCCTCTATTTAAAGCTTACAGCATGGACAAAACGGGCAGCAGGTTTTACGTGCATCTGTGCCTTGCGTGATGGCATTTTTGTCTCCAAAAGCAGCATTCCCTCTGTCACCTGTGTCTGTGATGTAAAGCAGTGCTGGACTCTAATACTGGTTCTGGGGTGTGTTAAGCCACATGGGGCTCAGTGCCATTCGCACCCGTGGAGAGGTGCCTTCACATTGCTGCTCAAACACATTGTCTCTTCTTGTGGTACCCTCTGCGTTCGTACAGCACAAAAATCTCATCACAGGGGATTAGAGGGTTTAGTTCTGCATTGTGCACTTGAACCAGTTAAGCTGCACTTGGTTTATCCACGTGCTCAGATATCTTGATGAATTCATCCTACCCTACAGCATGTGCACTTTCTGCTGAGAATAAGATTTATGTTTTTTAATTTCTGGAAAAAAATCTTAAATAAACTAATAGTTGAGCAATTGATCTGGATTAATGAGGACCAACTCCATTAGCCTAATACAACACTAATCTGATTCCAAACTGTTAACATATTAAAGCTGCTTAATTACACGTTTGTTTGACACAATATAGTAATCCTGTATGATTTAGGGTATATCGTCACAGCTCTTGACTTGCAATGCCTCACCATTGATAAAAATACAATTAAAACCCTTCAGTATGGGTTAGGCATTCACGTCACCCTTTGCTGTATTGAAATGTGGGTTATTGTAAACTCAGCCAAACATCCTCCCCTTTTTTATTGGCTGGAGAAACAGTCACCATCTCTGTTTCATGCATGGGAGAGCAAGGAGCAGGAAAGGCTGGTGTTTGCTTATACAGGAAATGGGTGTCTGAGCTGGGTGGGAATTTAATCCAGGGTTCCTGAGTTGTCATCACTGATCTAATGATGTGAAAACTTTCTTCCCCTGCTGATGCTGCTAACAAAGCTGGGTTTCATCATGCAGCAAGAGAAATGAAAATTCATTAGAGAATGAGGTCTGGAATTACTTCTAGATTAACCAGTAGGTTAAGGGATAAGAGGATCTTATGCACTCTGATGCATTTGGGCAGTTGTCTGGTGTCATGCAGTATTTTCTACCCAGTTTGGGTACAGTGCTCCAGAAAGTGAAAAGCCTCCTCACATTTGCTCACTGTGAAGAGTGGGGTAATGAGATGCAAAATCAAAGCAGAACACAAGCCCTTCTTCCTTGTTTGAACCAGGTACTGTCAGAGAAGAAGGTACCTTCAATGAGATAATTGCTCAGCCATTTCTGAGTACTGTTTATGATGCAAAGGACCTGATCCTGGGCTTGTGAGGAAGATACTTCCCTGATCCACTGCAGGAGCAGGGGCCAAACCTGGGACATTTCTGCCTCACTGCACATCTTTGTAGTGCGTTATGGTTTTTGCAGCGGAATATGTAGTGTGAAGCATGTTGTAGGTTCAGAGTCATGTGTTTTTCCTTGTGCAGAATACAGCATCTTTCTGGTACTGCAGAGAACTAGAGAGGGGTGCAAGGCTTGTGACTGCTGGTGATAAATAAACTGAATGCACTGAGGTCACTCACTACTGAAGATCTTACCAGATTAAATCAGCCTGTCCTAAAACTGCAGTTAGCCCCTCTGCATTTCAGCTTGTCAACATCTGTCCCAAATTATAAGCTTTTTTGTGACACCTTGTTCAATACCCTTGAGATTTTGCAATTGCCATCAGGTGAGGCTGGGCTGCAAATTTTACATAGCAGCTTTGAAATCAATACAGATTGGGGGCATTTTTACTTAGAGCTTTGAACTGAATTGAAACATTGCAGACTTAATAATTGAAAAATCTTGAAAAGTTTCTGGCATCTTAGATATGAAGAACGTAGCTTAAGATTGATCTAGAGGATGTAGGGCTTTGGTGGTCATCCAAAGTGAAAATATTCCTGGAATGGATGACATATGAAGTGATGCCTTGAAAATAAAATGTTTCTGGTCTAGTATCTGTCATCAGCATAGCCTAATGAGGCATCTGCAAAAAATTCAGATTCCAAGATTTGTCTTATATGAAAAGATGGACAACATCCTCCCTGAACCTAATGGATAGTGTCCACAATGATGGTGCCTTCAGTGGCCATTATAGCAACAATCTCAAAGAATGTGGTGTAATGAGGACCTGACAGTTGGATGTTTTAAGTTCTGGGGTGTTTGACAAGGCTCCAGTATTGGGATGGATAATTGGAGGGAGACGAAGAAGAGAAACTCCTAATTTTTATATGATTCTGAAGGTTTCAAGGCTGCTAAGGTTTGTTGCTCTGCAAGGGTTTGCTTTATTTAACCAAAAGACTTGGGGCTTATTGACCAGTAAAAAAGGTCTATTGCCAGCTAAAGACATTTGTATCCATGGCAGCTCAGATCAGAATAAAAAGAGAGTTTTGAATCCCTCCAGGAGTGTCTCACATGATGAGGCAGTGTCAAGATGCTGCAAAAATATTTCCTCATTGATCATCTTCAAAGCATGGCAATGTCTGTAGGCACTGAGTATTGTGGTAGCAGTGCTAGTGTTGGGTGCTGCACTTGTGCAGCCCTGCCTCCACATGTGGCATTGTACTGCGGGCCTGGGACATGTTTTCTCCTGTGATAATTATTTTTTCAGGTACTTTTGTAACTGATACAGAAGTATTAGTAACTTGTCATTTCACTCTAGTTTTCCATTGTGCTGATTGTAGAAACATCACGCATGTACCTAAAGATATGAGACTGTTTGGAAAGCTGATTTTCCCCCATCTGAGCTGGTTTTCTTTCTGTTGCTCTGACTTTTGTGTACCTTTTTCCAAGGTACTCTTTAACTCGCATGTCTTATACCTTGCTTTACATATCTGGGGACTAATTCCCTCTCAGCTGGAGTTGTGGGATCGACCCAAACCATTTCCCTTCTGGAAATTTGGACCATAACTACTCTGTGGGTTGGTTTTTGACAGTAAAACAGAGGCTGAAATACTGGGTTTCCTGAAAGACTATGTCAGGCCTTGGTCTGCCTTGTTCAGAGGCAGCACACGATGCTCCATAGTCTCCATATCCTTTATGGGGACGAGAATTAAACTCAGTCATCAGGTGAGGTGACAGGCTGTGGGAATGGCTGCAAGCATAAGATGATTATCCAGAGACAACCGTACTGGAAGCTTTTGTACAAGAGCAGAGACAAACAGCACCTGATTTTGGAGGGCAAAGTGGCTGCATTTTTCTGGTGATACTGATGGTGCGTGTGAAACTCGTCCCCCTTGTGTAATAAGGAGCTGCTAAAGGAGCATTTTCGGCTCGGATCTGCGTTCCTCAAGAGGTTGGTGACACCTGGTGGCAGCCCGGCCGGCTGCGGAACCCGCTGCAGAACATGCGCGTTGCTGCCTGACCCAGATTAAACAATTGCCCTTTAAAGTGCTGCTGCAGAATTTGCTGCTCTTTTCTGACAAGGGCAAAATGCTCCACGTTAGTGTGATTGTTTTCCAGGGTCTTGCAGTTGTAAAACCTTGCAGGTAACTGTGTGCAGCGACAGGAGCATCCTGACTGACATGATTCCTGGCTGCACAAGCAGGATGATGTCCCCAGGACTGTCCATGCCTTTTTCTATCTGCTTTAATTCCGCTGATCCCCTCTTCTCAAATCATCTGGAGTGTGTTTTCTGTAAAGGATGAGAAATCTGGGGGAGAATAGACTGTAGAAGAGGTTAAGCTCAACTGATTCTTATCTAGCATATTTTGAATTAATTAAATGTCATTTTTGCTTATCAGGATGCTTAAGTTTTGTGTTGCTTATGAGGATCGGTCTCATCTTCCTGAGACCAGGGGAATCCTAGTGATTCTGTGATTCTGTAATCAGTTAAAAAGAAGATAATATGCTTGCATTTATCCATACTTGCTACACTTGCCACCATCTAACTCTGCAGAATACTTTAGCCTGGTTAGGGAAGGTCTGGAGTCATTGACCTGTTCTGTGTGAACACCCTTCTTGTGCACTCCCCGAGGCTGCTGGTGCATGTATGGAGCAGTGGTTTGGGATGTGCAACAACCACCGGTCAGGTAGCCAAAGAGAGAGCCTCAGCAGGGTTGCAGTCAGGATCCTTCTGCATCTCAAAGAATAAAACAGTTCCAGTCCCAAAACCCTGTAAAATGTAAAGCAATTAAAATGTTTATGAAGACTTATTGAAAATGACTTTTCATCCTTTACAATCACATATTCTGGTTGATTTAAGAGTAGCATCATGGTATCAGAGGAGTGACATGAAAGGTTTGTTCAGAAGGTATTGCTGCTCCTGTCCTTCAGTGATGGCTTTATTGTACAAGATTAGCTATGAAAATATTTCTTGAATGGTCTAAAATCCCCACTAATTTAATATTCAAGAAATGGAGACTTTTCCAAAATCCAGTCAGTTCAGTTGTACTAAGGTGTCTTTTCAGACATTAAATAATGTTTTGGAAATCCTTTATGCTCTCAGTTTAATTAGTTTCCTCTAGTTGAATGTTGACTAAGTGATTCTTCCTCAAAATGCCTGAGGCGTCAAGTTGATCTTGACAGAAATGCTGAAATAAGCATTATTATTTGGTAGCTATGACCCTTCGGAGCTGCATCACTGGTGCTGAACTGCTACTTGCTGTGACAACTCATTATTTCCCTGCTTTCCCAGGCACAGTAATATCAAAATCACTCTGTGTTCTTGATAAATCTTTTCATTTATCCCAGTGGGCTGAAAAGAGATTTGTGTCCATTTCTGTGGGTATTACTGTTTTCTGTACAGTAGTGTAACCTTGTTTATTAAGTGTATAACATCTTGTCTGGTTTTATTAATGCAGAGGCCAATAGGGAGGCATACACTGGTGTAAACTTGCTTTATGAAGTCTAAGGTATTATTCATAGATATATAAAACATATATGAACTGTATACTATGGTATACACCATTTTTTTTACACATATACACATTTATAATAGTGTGGGAGCAGCTAAGCCTGTGCGTGGATGAAGACGACAGCTGTTTCCAGTCAAGATCAAGTTTGTATATACCTCTCAGAAAGAGTCAATAAAGAAATGTCTTGGTCTAAAATACTTAAGAGTTGTGGTTTTGAGCTCATCTGCCTTCTACAATGGAGAAAGACAGTAGCATTGTCCACTCTAGATGACTTTTTAAATAATACACCAGATAAGTGTATCTATTGTGATCCCTTGCATGTTTGTTGGAATTACTGTAAACTTCTGAAACTGCTCCTAATCTGTATTAAACTTCTTATGTTTCATCTCAGTAAAGGTGAAAATATTAAGCACTGAAACTCACTTTTATACTGTATTGTTCAGATAGAATATGAAGATATAAAAACCTATGATTGGCAGTTTTTCCCTCTTTTGATTCAAAAGATGGCCTTTCATGTATATGTGTCAGTAAAGTGGAATAGAGGGAAAACCAATGTTTCCTTCTCTGGCTGGGCGCTTGTGTTTCCTTGTGCTTTATTTAACTGGGTTATCTTGTCCATCGAGCCTATTTTGAATGGGAGTTTCCTGGGTTTGCACGTGGCTGTATTTACACGGAATCCCATAAAATCTTGCTAACAGCAGGCGGAACAGTGTCAGGGTCATAATTGCAGAGACTTTTCCAGGTCAAAGTGCTCTGATTGAGGATATGCCACAGGGATGGAGGACTCCAAATACAGAATGTATTTTCCATAAAATTTCTCTCAGCTTGAGCAGCTATTGCAATGTCACCAGATAGATGAAAGTCATTAATTTTAATTACTTTAAAAGTTGGGGTTTTTAGGAAAGATGTTGCTTTTTTGTTCATGACCTGTGACAGCCTTGTCATTCTGACCTTTGACCAAACAAGTAGCCATTTTTTACATGGACACAGAGCCTGTGATTTGCGTTGCACCTATCCCTGGGTCACAGGCAAAAGGACGAACCAAAATCAGCTATCTGGTGTCATCCATTCAACAAATCGCTTTGCACTCTCACTAAAGGTAGAGACAAAGCCACCTTGAAGGCTGGAAGTCTGCTTACAGTTCTGGTTTAGAAACTACTTTAGAAAGCCACCAGTGGTAGCTGGTGCTGGGAAATGCCACTGGCAGGGAAAGGATGTCCTGCTCTCCAGGCACCCAAGCATCTCTGCCCTAAGCAGATCCCAGGTGAAACAGGTTGAACTTTGCTGGCAGCCTGTTCTTTCAAGGCTTGACTAGAGGGACTTTACTCTTGCAGGTGCTGGACTGAGGAGCTCCACTAACATAACCTGCCTGGGTCTCCAGCCTTTATGGTGATGTCACTTGAAGCAGTAATGTGATTTTATTTAGTCAGATAGGGGACATTATTCTCAAAGCTCTGAGATAACAAATCTACAGCTTAATGTGCTACAGATGTGTGTGATGGTGAATCAGGTCCTTGGAAACTTCCAAAGAGGGAGGCTTTCCTGCTCACAGACATGTGTTATATGTGTTCACACTGGAAACCAGCCCTGTCATCCCTGTGTGCTTTAGTGTGCTGTAAAGGCCAAGCAGGCTCCGAGGGGTGCTTTGCAGAGGGTGGTCATTAAGAGACTTCTCTGCTATTCATTAATTGCGTTTTCTTTCCCTTTATTTGCCATAAATTCCAACAGTGAAGAAACTGATGAATAATTTTATCAAGATACTGACAGTCATTCAGGAACAGAATATTCTTTCCTTAAATCTTTCCAATTTGCTCGGAAATGCTTGCGTTTTATCTTCAGTGGGATGGATTCGTTGCATTATGTATGTATCTGTTGTCATAAAAATGCTGACAAAAGAATTTGCCAAAATAACATTTGTTTGCATAAATTTAGCATATAAGAACCTACTTGTGATGAAGTTGAACACAGAGAAAAGCTTTTTGGTATGAAGAGTGCCATCAGTTATAACTTTGGTATCAGAGACAAACAGAGATATTCCTGTGCATGGATTAGTGCATATTTATGTGTACTGTAGGGTAAAAGTGGTATATTAATGAGACTTAAAATAGTGTGGGAGGAGCCTGTGTTGCTGCAGTGAGACGGTGAGATGCTGAGGGTGAAGGTTTGCATGCAACCTCTCCCCTTTGGGGTGAACTTCTGTTCCCTATGCTGTGATCAAGCTCCTGTGCTTGATAGCAGCTTTAGAGTTGTAAGGATTTGAGACTCACAATTTCCCATGTTCTTCTCCTGTAACATCCAAAATGTGGTAAATGACTCAATCCTCACTCCCCTGCCTGTTCACCTACTCCTACAGTTTATCTCTCCATCCCCAATGCACTTGCTTGTCTACAGCATAAGAATATGGGAAATTTAAAAAATAATAAATAAATAAACCAACAAAACCCAGAAAAGGAATATGGGGCAGTTTGAAGGCTCAGACTTACATTCAATGTACGCAGCTCTCGGCTGTGTTTAAATCCTCTTTCTTCTGTCAGAACTGAACCTGTGACATGGAGGTAGTTCCATACAAGCAGAATCTATGTTTATCTGGGGAACTTCAACCACCCTGATATTAAAGGTGAATACACAGATGTTTTTTGCATGGGACTCAATGCAAAAGCTGGGAGGTGAGAAAGGAGGCAGCTTGACCTTCTCTAGTTGCGAGGACCAATGACAAGCAACTGTGTGTAAAAGGCAGGATCGCACCCAGCCTTTCTTAACAGATGTGTGTATGTTATATGTGGAAGCCTGGCCCAGAGGGGACTGTCTTCATGGATGGAGAATACAAAAGGGATGAACATGTCTTTCCCTGATGCAGCCCAGATCCTATGCTGTTTTCTCAGAAAAAGGCTAACAGACTGAGCTTGGCTGCTGGAATCATCTGCTGCTGGTTGTGAAGCAGGACAAATGAGAGAAAATCCAACTCTTTTACATGGGCTTTACCTCACCATGATTCACCACTCTGAGGGTGTTGATGTCCTGGGAGAGCAAGGAGGCAGTGCCTTGTCCTGAGAGTTGCTTGTCTCTGAAGTACCCCAGAGGAACCAGGTACACAGCCAGCATAGGTGAAAGCTAGAGGATAATTGGAGTGGGATTGACACAAGAAATGTTTGCTGAGAGCTCTGTTACAAACTTCAGTGTCTGTCCTTTATGCAGTCTGCAATGACTGCAGCTTTCCCCAACAGCAGTGAGACTAAGTCACTTAGGAGTCTTCCCTTGCTTTTAATAGACTTCCTTTCTATGTTTCTTGGTGCTCTGAGCTACTTAATTACCCTGTTGTCTGCAGCACCAGAGGCACAGTGCAAAAATGCTGCCCTGTCAAGAGGTGATCATCAGCATTTCTGGGTATAGCAAATTATCCAGAGCTGAGCAATCTGTGGGAACCAAAAGCACCTTACTCCATGCACATCCAAAGAGTCAGAAAAGTTAGCTTAAGAAGCTACTTTGAAAGCCCTGCCTGAAGTCCATCACAAAGAAGGCGTCATTTTCTGTCTGTTCCTCTCTCACTGCTGCTTTTCCCAACAGGTAAACGTGGGGGGGAGGCAGAGCCAGCCCCAGCCCAGTGGTGTGGGGAGCACATCTGGTGGCAGCGCTGCAGGGTGTCTCTCTGCAGATGACTCTCTGCTGTCGTTTCCTTGGCTCCACAGGCTTTTTACGCTAAGTGCCTCTCTGCGTTACCAGCTTCTCACAGTTCGGCTGTCAAAGCATCACCTGAGGAGATGCTCCCTGAAGTCAGGCTGATGCTGCAGAAGTCCTATGGGTAATCTCACATTCACACCTTGGGAGACTTACCTCTGAGTATTATATATCGATTCAAGTTAAGGGAATGATAATTGAAAATATTTTTTCCTGGCCACCTACAGTTAGACATCGTACTGTGTAGCTTCATTTCAGTAGTCTCCATAGTTATTGCAAACATTTTACCATGTGAGTTTTATCAGTGAGTGCACAAACAGTGCTCACTTACAGTAGAATTTAAAGCAAAATATCTGTTTTCTGTTCTGTGTTTGTTTAAGCAACTATGACAAACTCTCAAGGCTTTACAGAATGTTCCCTGCTTTCCTGTCGTACATCAAACAGGTTTCCTTCTCGCTGCTGATCATCAGAAAATTCCTGTTCTTCTCCCAAGTGCTGCACTCGTTACTTTGCCCATGAATCTGGCAGGGAAACTCATGCTGTTGCTGTCTGGCATCTATGGGATGGTGTGAGCTGGGCAGGTATTAAGCTGAGCGGCCACCCTTGTGAGTAAGGTATGGCTCTGCTACACACTTTGGCCTTCAGATTCATACATCACCCAGTTAGATACATAAAATAATGTGTTTGATAGTAAATTCTTTTTTTATAAAAATAGAACAAAACTGCAAACTGATAAATGGGCAAAAGCAGTATGGTGAGTGTAAAAGATTTTTAGTTCAGTGTGTCAACTAACATTCAGTTCTTCCCTTTAGGTCAAGCTGGAATTTCCCTCCATTAGTTGAAGTTTCTTGCTTATAATTTCTAGAGGTTGCAGTTCTACCTTCTTCTTCCATATGGAGAAGGGAATGATCTAGGTGGGAAACAAAAGCTGAGTCTTTCACCATCTGGGCAAGAATGCAGTATTTGTTCCTATTTCAGATTATTTCCTGCAGTTGTATATTGAACTGACCTGGCATATAGGTATTTCCTTAATTAGCATGTTGCTTGAACTTAATAACTGGCCCAATTCTCATTTCTGGCTGCTCTATTCTTCCACAGCCTTCTTAGGGCATACTGTAGATCATATCATGTTAGATACTAAGTGAATAATTTTCCTAACAGGCTTGTAACTACTCTTCCTTTGTGAGCATTATATATGAGCAAGTATGTGATGCAGACAGTGAATTTGGGAATCAGATGCTTTATATGAGCAGTTTTTTCTGCAGCAGTGTGACCACAATTGGATTTAGAGTATCTCTTCTCATTTGGAGAAATACAAAGATAATCAAGTAATTGCTCAATTTTTTTCCATCACATGTGTAATAATTTTTCCATGTAGTTCAGCAGTTTCACATCCTTTTTTATCTCAAGAGTTCATTTTATCCATTCTACTGCCCCAAGACAGGATCAGCCTAAACTATTCCTGACAGGGATTTATCTAACCTACTTATTCCCAGTGTGTCCCATGAGGGAGACCCATTACCTTCCTAAAAGGAAAACAGCTCTTCAGTCCCTATTTCTCCACCCTGACAACTAGTTATTTCCATTTATTTCATGGGAGTAACATGCGATGAAGAAGATACAATTTTGAAATAAATTACTATCAGTCTTAGGATAGTGTGCTTTGACATAAGTTAATGTAAGAAGATTTTTATATTGCACATAAAAAGCATGTGATAGAGTATGTAAAACAAATTAAAATTATTCAGCTACAGCCATAACCACGTGACAGTGCTGCTGCACCAGTTACTGTAGGATTTCAAATGATACAGAAAACCAAATGCCTCAGTTTCTAAACTCATGTGTGACTTGGGTATAACTGGATGTGTAATAGCAGGCAATGGTGAATAGCTCTTAGAAAGCTGAGTTCCAAATAAATTAATAGTTTTTTATTTGAGGGAACTTGAGTGAAGTTGTAGAAGTCATTGCCTGATAATGGCATGAAAATGGAAGGCAAAGAGGAGCAGGAAGATAAGATAAAAGGAAGAGAGAAGAGGAGAGAAGAGAAAAGAGAAGAGGAGAGAAAAGAGAGGAGAGAAGAGAAAGAAGAGAAGAGAAAGAAGAGAAGAAGTGGCTTTTTAAGAAGGTGGTTTCCAGCTCAGCAAGCCTTTAACCCACTTATTGATGGAAGTGGGGAAATTGAGAATTGGTCTGTGTATGTCCTGCTTCTCCCTCTGTCCTCCCCTTTTCTTCCCAGTGTTAGCTGGCATTGGTCATTTCTCAGCTGTGCAGTGTGAAGAAAGGACACTGAGCAAGATGGGCCTGCAGGCTGACCCCTGATAGCTATTGCTGTTTGCCCTATGGAGGATGCCATGGAGTGACTGCTTGGCACTGTGCCACGATGCCATATTTCTCACCGTATCCCTTTGGATCTCCACCAACATATTGCTGAGGTAGCACAGAGCAGTGTGAGGCATGCATGACGTTTATGAGACAAATTCCTCTTAACCTATAGTAACAGATTTCACAGATATGGAAGAATATTTTCTTAATTAGGTAGTTTTAATTTTCTTACATGATTTTCCACTGCCAGGACATTTCTTTCAGGCTCCCTTTGATAGGAAGAATGTGTTCAGGATGCTGGACTGCCACTGAGAAATCTGGGCTCATTTCTTGGCTGGGTCAAAGACTTTATGAGATTCTGGCAAGCAATTTCTTCTTGTGCTTTGGCTGTAAATGAGAAGATCTTCTTTTCCTCTGTCAGGAGCTCAAGGCTGTTCCTTTTAATAATCTACCAGCCTCATTGCCATGATATAAATAAGGATTTTTTTTTTCGTATTTCTGTGCAGTAGTTTGATTCATCACTTCAAAGTTATCTCCAGATAACTTTCTTTATTGGGCAGTATTATCCTGTCTCATATTTTAATTTGCCTTTGCCTAACACTGATGAAGAAGAAATAACACGCAGTGATAAAGTCAGCTGCTGGTGTTTTCCTTGCAGGGAAGGCGAAGGTGAAGGGCTTATCTGTAATAAGGCTTCTCTCTTATAGGTCTGACGTGTTGGTTGGAGCACAAAAAGGACTCCTTCTGAGTGATGTCAGAGGCAGTGTTCAGTTCATAAATATTTGTGTTTCATCACCACATCAATGAAAATTTGGAAGGCTGTTATACCCAGTTGGTTCTGTCTTCAGTGACAGTAGAATTTTAATTGGTTTTACTCTGGTGCTTGTTAGTCCAAATTTAATGTCTGCTTTCATGTCGAGTTCAAGGGGAAATTAAATCCCTTCCAAAATTTCGGAAAGAATTAGTTAAATAGAGGCCTGTTTTTGTGATTAATTTGTTCAAGACAAACTGTTTTCTGCTCTTTGCAGAGGAAGAGCCTCCCACTGCCTTTATCTGTATTGGTTGTTCAGCCAACTTGTTTACAAGGATTGAGCTTTAAAATCAAAGCACCATAAGGACTCGGCTGTGACTTTTCCTGGATTATAGTAATGACAAGATCACTAAATACCTGCATTGTGTTATTACTTGTAAGCTCTGCAGAAGAGGCAGCTTTTGCTCTTTTATTTTTTGCATACCACCTCATCCAAAACATGCTGGCCTGTGCCTCAGTTGATACATCCACCCGGACCTTCCTGTGGGAAGCTCAGGTCTGACACTATCTCCAGAAACCCCAAACTGCAACCAGGGTTAATGGAGCAGCATTTTACCTTAATGGCAGCAGGAACTGCTTGAGGTGACATCTGGGAAGAATGGGGCAGATCTGCAGAAAAGAAGGCTGATGAGCAGACCAGGGTCTGGAGGAGATCATTGCATGCACAGGGTCAGCATCATCTCTTGGTGCAAATGGACCTCTTTGCAATAAACTGCTCTGCACCTAACTGGGTCCAGCACATGTGTCAAAGTCCTTGCAGCAAAACCAGGCCAGGTTCATTGCCTGGGGTCATCCACCTGGTCAAGGGGCTGCTGAATACCTGTGGGGGACATGAAGTTGGAGAATGATTAAGTTCATGTTTTTAACAAAAAAAAAATCTCTTCAAAGAGGGGTGGTTGTGTTTGAGAGCTGCATGTTTTGGTAGCATGTGAGGTTTCTGCACAAAGTGCCTCTAGTCCTGCTTACCTGTGGAGCAGTGAGGGTTGGCTGTGCCTCCGCCTGACCCTGCAGAGTGCTCCTGGGGGGCTCTTGCACCAAAATAAACCCCACCAGAAGCAAAGCCAGCTTCCCCAGGAGTCCTGTATATGGCAGTTTCAAAGGAGCTGTGCCTTTCTTGGGTGCAAATCTCAAGGAAGAGGAGAGAGCAAAATTGCTTTGCTCTATTGCAGAAGCCAGGGATTTCTTCCAGCATGTGGAAGAAATCAGGTGGCCCCAGGTTGGGCCATGCATTACATCCCCTATAGGAACTGCATTTCACTCCCCAGTGTTAATGTGGAAATGTGCTGGCAGCAGAGAGCTTTAACTGTGGGCTTGGAAACCATGATACTCAGTTTTTAGAGGCTTGCCTTTTTTCTGATGGCTTAAGAAGAAATAACTGTAATTAATTTTGCAGTGCCATGGTTATTTCAGAGGGCTGGCTGAAATCATATGGCATATGAATAATGGCCTGTTTCCCCCATCGCCTCCCAGAACTTAATGGATGTAAAAGTGAGGGCAGAGTCTGACTTCTGTTTGATTTTGATGCATCTAGTTTTAGTGACAGTGTCAATTCCCCCAAAGCTGAGTGAACACACTCATTTTGATACCCCTTATTATCACTGTCTACAAAGCCTCATTTAAGCCTGTGTATGTTTGAAGTCATGTACTGTAGAATATTACTGAATTTTGTTGCTGAAAAACCTTATACAGAGGAGCCTGCAAACTCTACTTAGAAAGAGTGAAAAGAAAATTTAATAAAATAGTGTAATAATACATGTCTGGCTGAAATAAATGTAGGACTAAAGAGTCTTCCTTATTTCCCACTCTTTCCTTCTCAAGGTACAGTGAAGTATTTGCAGTTTAAGTTAATCCAAATCATGAGCCCTGGTGTCATCTGCTGTAAGTGACCTTGCTAATGCAAATGTTTCTAACCCTCTCTCAAATTGCCCAGTATGAACAGTAAGATTTCACCTCAAAACTGGGTGTTAAAGTCCCATCTCAGGTAAGAATCCGCAGTCCATTTGTGACTGTAATTATTAGAATTAACTGAAACTGTCAGGCTGGAAATTTAAAGATCTTTTCCTGCATTAAAACATCTTCAGGCTGTGGTAGAACTTTGCAGAGCTCTATTGTCTCTAGTGAAATCACTCTCTTTGATCTCAGTCTCCATTTTGGGTTTCTTTGAAATTAAACAAACTATGCCAATATTTGAGAAGAGAAGCAAATAGTTATATTACAAATAACACAACTATTTTTCTTTCATATGGAATATGTTTTTATTAAATCTGGTATTCCTGAATTTAAAAATACTTGCACTATAAAAGAGGAGAAAATGGGTTTGTTAATTATGTGGGTTTGCAGCTACAAGGTGATTCTTGATTTGTAAATGTCAGAGACAATATCCTTTAATTTTTTTTTTTTTCCCTAACTGATGAGGTAACTCTTCAAAATACATGGCAGTCAAAGAGGTGAGCTGCAGGTTCAAGGCAGGGAAATGATAGGAGCAGTGACCCAGGGGCATAGGGAAAGCAGTCTGAGTGTTCACCTGCTGGGGAGTGCATGGCTGTGGCTCCCACTACCCATGCCTGCTGCCCCAGGCCACTTGTGGGGCCACCCAGCAAGGCTGGACACTGCCTGTTCCACCCCATCCCTGCTGTCACAGCTGTTCACACCCATCTACCACCTGCCCAGTTGCTCCAGCTACATAGAAAGGGCATGTTCCCCAGTCTGCAGGTCCAGGTCCTCCGCATCAGAGCCCCTGAACCAGGTCACTTCCCTCCCCACGTTGGGATGCAGTGCTGGCTGCATCCACAGGCACTGGAAGAGGCAGCCTTTGTGGGTGTAGGAAGCATCATTTAGGTGAGGATGGGCACAGTGTGCTCCGAAACGGCTGTGTGAAGTGGCACCTGCATGCTCACTCCCCAGGCTCCTCCTGGATGGCTAGCTATGCCTAAATACTTCATAAGCATGTATTATACATGTTTAATATGATTTAGTTAATATGATAGTACATATAGCCAGATGCACACACATAGAAAGAAGTTCATGAATTAAATTGTTTGAAGACTCTTGTTTACTGCTACTGATTCATGACAGCTCTGCTCTGACGTTAAATCCATCCAGGCCTTGGTGTTCTTTAGCTTTGATGGTTCATACTCCTCAGACAGCAATTTGCATGTGTTTTATTTATAACCTCATGACAGGCCATGGTTTTGCAGTAACAAAAAGATTGCTTTATACTTAAAATGATTAAATTGTCAAACCGCTTCTGAGTGTGCACTGAAACATTGTCTAAACTAATTGTGTGTTTATGATTTTCATGTGAATTTGTGCGTGCAAATCAGAGAATTTTGTTGCACAACCACCACATGAATTGCTGCAAATGCATACAAGCAGGTTCGGCAGGTATATTTGGGTCAGAGTCGAGAACTGCTCTATGCTAAAAACACAGACAGTGGCTGGAACCATATTCAGTGTCTTTGTAATGCTGTTTAGACCTTCTCTGGCTTAATTTCATTTTATGCAAGGGTACTAAAAATTTGTTTTCTCCTCGGTAAGGAGCTAGTCCTTTTGTATTGCTTTTTAATATATTACTCGTATGCATATGCAGTTTATCATTTAAGATTTTAATAAACTCTTTTTTTCCTGAGTGATCTGTAATTGAGAGTCAGCTTCTATGGAAAAAATTAAGTTGTTTTTTTTTTTTACAGACTGGTCATGAGATTCTGGAGCAGACTCGGAGATAGCGAGAAAGATAAGTGAGTCCAGCACAGTGCTCCAACACCACTGTACATGATAACCACGGTTAGAGGCCATGCAGCCAGTTAGAGACCATGCAGCCAGTAAAAGAAACATATCTGATATTAGTATATGATTGCTGCTTTCCAGAAGTAATTTGTTGGTAATTACTTGGGAGCAGGGACAGTATCCATCTTAGTGCTCTGTCCAACTCTGTTTAAAGAAGAGAAATGCATGCCAAATTGTTTGGTACACAGTAATGAGTGAAGGAAGTTTATCTGTAAACTTAAATATTGCTCAAGTTTTGCACAAAGGCAGAGTTGTCTATGCTGTGCCCAGCCTCTCAGTGAAGCTCACAGGGTGTCGAGGGACGGAGTGGTGATTGATAAGCTGAGGAGGAGCCTGGTCACACCTTCGGTGAGGTTGGGATTTGTGAGCATGAAATAAAACCACCAAACCCTGAATGCCTTAGTCAGCACATGTGAGCTCAGGTCAACTGTCATTACTGCAGAGTCTCATTTGGTCCTTGCTTTTAAGGGAGGAAGAGAGCAGGAGTAGTTTTGACCCAATGGCTGGTGCAGGCAGAAACTGAGCAGGTGTTGGGCTCATGTAAGTCAGACCTGCCCGGTCATTGCTGTTGTCTTTCTCTCCAGCATGTGAGCAAGCAACTCCTGTGCAGAGACTTGTCAGATAGGACTGAAAGTGTGCACAAGGCCAGACAAAGTAGCTGGTGAGTAAGGGAATCAGGATATTTTAGGATAGTTAAATTACACTGTCCAGTCTGACTGGGCTTTTTATGTAGCCAGTGGAAAGACACAGCCTGCTCCTTAAGGTAATTTAAAGGATGACTTTGATGCTGAGAAGATATCTGGAGACATCTGATTTGTGTAAACATCCTTTGGGGAGGTGTGGGAACAGCTTCACAAGTACAGCCTGGGGTGGGACTCTGCAGGAAGGGCATTTTTGAGGATAGGGTTTGGTTATGACATGGTGCTTCATAGACTGGAAGTAACAAGTATTCTTCTGAAAAGCAGCGAAATAGGTGTGGGGCTGCAGCAAACCGTGAGGGCTGCCTAAATGGGAGGTGAGGCAGTCCTTCCTACTATGCTGGTTAGACCTTGGGAATGCATCCCACATTGGGCTTCAGGCCTGAAGGAGGAGAGGATTGAAGAAACATTGTCCAGGAAGGTACAGCAAAAATGATCTGCCAGTAGAGGCTCTGGGGGTTGTGGGATTAAGGCAGTTTACTGCCAAGAAGAGATAACTTCAACGAGGTCATGTTGTTTTTGTTCTCCTGGGCTGCTGCAGAAAGGAAGGGAATAGGCAATTCTCTGTCTGTGGTAGTTGGGATGAGAAGTTATATTAAAGTATATATAACTTTAAGGTGAGGATGGGGAAGCACTGGGATGGATTTGCCCTGGGAAGTGGTGGAGTTGCAGTCACTGGGGGTCAGAAGTTAGACAAACATCTGCCAAAGATGGAGCTGACCCTGCCTCAGGTGGGGCAATGGTCTGCCTGGCCTCTGCTCTGAGGATCCTTCCAACCCTCTTTGCCACAGTGATGTTGAAAGCAAATTCTGCACAAAAATAAGTCAGTATGTTACCTTTCCCCTGCAAGGAAGGAGATGCAGAGTGTGCCCAGGAGGAAGAGATGTGGAATAAAATAACTGTGGCAAGGGGCAAAATGTGACCAAGGCCTGAAACCCATGTAATTATTTCCTTCCTTGCTTCTTTCTTTTTAAATATTAATAGCAGGTTGGTTTGTTTGTTGTTTTTTGGTTTTGGTTTTGTTTTTTTTTCCATGCTATCAAGTGAGCTAGCATTATTCTACGCTGTTGCCTAAGCCATTAATGCACTGTGCTCTGAGTTATATTTTGCAGGCCTTTTCCTTCCTCTCTCAGGAGGGATTTTCTTATGAAGTGCCATTGTAGGCAGTGGAGCGGGTGCTTGGGCACAGTGCAGTGTGGTACTTTGTGAATGAGTTCCTCTGGTTCTGGAACAAACAGTGACTTTCTGACGGAAGACTCCTTTGTTTCCCTTGTAAGCAGGCAGCCCTGCAGGGTGGCTGATTTTTATAATAATAAAGAAAAGCACACTGTGTGCACTGGGGATAAGAAGAAAAGGGTTGGTGAGTGGTTTCAAGTGGGATTCTTGTGGCCGGCATCCTCGATGGTACCAGGAATGCTGCAGCAAAGCGCAATAAAAAAGTTATCAAGTGTATACCATCCAGAAACCTTTGCACGTAACAGCATGAGTATGTCAGATTTGAGAATTATGGTCCATCCAGCCCACCTGAAGATGAGTCACAGCAAGCTGAGATCCTGCAACTGTAGTGGTGGCTGTTGGAGTTGCTCTCTGGAATATATAGGCCCTACTGTAGATGGGGCAGATGTGCCCTCAAACAGTCCTGCTTGCCCAGCTACGTAGGTTCCCGTGGGCTGTGGTCATCTACTTGAAGCCAAAGCTGAAAAAAACCTGGAAGGTTTTGCCTGTCTGCAAGTATTTTTCATCTGTTGAGATGCTTAGCAGCAAGTCTGAGAAGCATGGCCTGTAATTTCAGGTCTGTGCGATCAAAGTTTCCTGATGAGCAGAGCCTTTTTATCGACATCAGTGATGGGAATAAAACAGGTTTTGTTCTCTCCCTGCTGAAGAGATTGTTTGTATTGCCTTGTCCACTCAGGATTGTAAGGAGCCAGGGCTGGCCCTGGCAATGCAGTGCTGCTGCATTGGCAAGAGGCTGTCCCATAGATGGAGGTCTTCCAATCTTACTAAAGATGGTCAAAGTAAAGAAATGCAGGCTCTCAGTTGGCTCATTAATGCCTGTGCTTGTCAATTCAGATATGTTGTGTGGCTTTTGCATATTAACAGGCTTTTGATATTGGACAGAATTGTGGAGAATTCAGTAGCTGCTTGGAAGGCACAGAGTTTTTTTCCTTTTTCCTTGTCTCAGATATGCTGAGGGTAAACAACCCTGCCCTCTAGTGTCATTTGCCAAATCTGTTAAAGCCTAACACATCCGTGATCCTGGAAACGTGCCCCACTCGGAGCATCCCTTGGAGCATGCTGACCTGTGCCAGTGCAGGGCTGCCCTGGGCATTGTGCCGGGTGGGCTGGAAACAGCTGAAACCTGGCAGCTTCCAGGTAGGAATGTTTTAGCCCCATGCCAGGCAGGGGAGCCTGGCATATGTTGGCTTCCCTCTGCACAGCATTTGCAAGTTCATGTCTGTATTTTGACTTGAGCAACCCCATTGAGTTTGGTATTTGCTTTCCCATAATGTTTATTATGCCTTTGAGAGACATGCAGAAGAGCTAAATGATGAACAACCATCTCAATAGCTTTGCTCTTTCAGCCCCATAAATAATGAATTCATTGGGGTGAGAAAACACATGCCCAGACACAAACACATGCAGAACTTTGCAAAGGAAGGGAAATGAGCGTAGAAGCTTGAGATCCAAATGCAGAGCCTTGTGCCAGTAAAATGAAACCTGATTTTTGGAGCAAGAAAGTGTCGTGGGGTGGGTTTGGAATTAATTGAAGACAAAAACCAATTAGGAATGCAGATGAGTACTGGATGAGGTTTGAGGTGATAGGTTGCTACCTGCTTGGCTTTTGGAGAGGACCATTAGTTCATATGGGTTGTTTGTTTTATCATCTGTAAGTGCTGCCTTTAAGCATCAGCTGAAATAATTCGCTTGTGACTTAGCTTGTGTGGTGACTGGCTTCCTGCAACCTGACAAGGTGTACAAATATGTTTTGAACTTGTTGGCCAGCTTCAACTTGGCCAAATGGGGTGGTGTGTTTTCAAAGAGTCCGAGTTCCTGGAAGTTTTGTAAAAGTAAATAAATAAATGAGACACCCCCCTAGTTCCCATGCTGCCCTTGCTGAGGGTACTTGTAGAGGCAGTGTATGTGCAGCCTGTTATAGGCATTGGGGAATTCACAAGACTGGAAAGGCAGCTCCACAGAGCTTCCTTAGCCCCAGTGCTCACAAACAAGTCGCTGCTTCCAGATGAGCAAGGGCTGTGTGGCAAGGCATTGCATCGTGGAGTATGCCATGTCCAGGGACGATGCAAGAGGAAGGGAAGAACCAGTGTCTTCTGCTTCGTTGGCAATTACAGCATGTGAGCACAGCAGGGCAGGGTCTGGTGTGTGCTGGCAGAGTCTGTCAGCAGAGCCCTGCAGACCCAGATCTAACTGGCTGAAATCCAAGGCTGCCAGTGCTATCCAGGGGCTGAGGAGACTGTTGGGATTTAATACTTCATATTTTTCTTTGCTCTGATTCATTTTCCCCACTTTCTTAGCACCGCCAGCTCCTGCCTTCAAAAAAGTGTCTGCCTGCTCTTTTGAGCACCAGGTTGCACATGGCTGGACAGCGATGGCCTCTGTCAGAGGCAACATCCCCTCTTTGGTCATGGGAGTGTGCATGAAGGAGCCAAGCCTGGTGAACGTGGGAGGTGGCAGGCTGCTTGCCAGCACTGCTGAGTCCTTATGGTGGTGGACAGGCCATGACCAGCTGCACTGTGCTGGGCACCTTCACTCCTCCCCTGCTGGGCTAGTCATGGACCTCTGTGGTTTGGCTCTTGGGTGTCTTTCTCAGGAGAACTAATGTGCAGTAGGGGGTTTGAGCCCAGATGATGTCAGCAGTTGCTGGGTGGGATGCTGGCCAGAGCAGCATGTGGGGTGAGCTGCCAGCACTTCCAGGGCTTCCCAAAACTAGGTGTCTGCAAACCTAGGCTGTACTAGGAAGATAAATGAGGTACAAGTTCACCTGGGCAACCTTAGCAGTGTTTTACTGGCTGAAGAATAGCATCTTTGGGATAACTCTGTGAAGTTCTTTTCTGGAAAAATAGTTGGGAAAAAATATACTGGTTTGCAATTAGTCAAAACACAAGTTCAAACACAAGTGCTTCTGGACAGCCAGCAGAACATTTAGGCATGTCTTTGATTTATGAAATGCTAAGGCTTCAATTCCCCAATCTATGTTAGCTTGATTTGCCCTGATAAGAGCTAGGGGATTTTCATAAAGTTTGATCATCTTCTTATATCCTTGCCTAAAATGTTTCACAAGTCAACTCCCAAGATGAGATTATCTTTTGTGGTGCTGGGAATTTGTTTGGGGAAGGCTGGATAATTCAATTTGGAGGCACTTTACCACTCAGTGGGTGCTGAGGAGGGGGTAAATTCATGCAGAGTTTAAAGATAGTGAATTTCTGAGCTTAACTGGGCCTCGCAGTTCTCATCTTGGCTTCAGAACCGTGAGTACTTGACTATTGCATAAATAGCTTACCAGTCTGCATGCACTGATTTATCTTTTAGATCCCCTCAAAACTTGGGCCACCTATGACAACTTTTGATGTGCTGTATTTTCCTTTTGATCTCTGAAGCAAGTGAAGCCTGCAAGATCATGATGTCCGAGCTCCTTCCTTCTCCCCATAGATGATGAACTTCATTAGCCAGCCAGCCAAATTTGACTGAGAGTAAATACTGTGTTGCTGCAGGTTTTGTGACCCTAGGTGACTGGGCTGAGCTGTGAGTGCCTGCAGAGGTTCATAGAAAAGATGGCAAATGGAAGCAGGGGAGAAGGGAAAGAAAGAGTAATTCCTGAGTTTGGGAGAAGTTCAGCCAAACCTTCCCCCAGTAACTGTCAGTTCCTTTCTCATTCTCCTTAATATATCTAGTTGGTGTGATGTTGGAAGCTCAAATGTAAATGCAAATAAAAGGTAATTTTGCAGAGCATCATTCCTATGAGTGCTGCAGTCATTACAAGGTAAAATAATATGATTGGAGAGATAATAGCAAAGATTGGGGAAAAAGGAGGCGTGAGCAAAAGAGAACATAAGTTTTCAGTTGAGTTTTGGAAAGTAAGAGAGAGCTAATGAGGTGGAGCTCATCTAGATGGCAGCAGCAGGCATTGCTTTTTCTACCAAGAGAGGTGATGTGTGTCTGGAGAATAAAAGAGAATTAAAAAGTTGCCTGATTAGTGGATGAGGGTAGAAGGAACTACTGAAAAGGACTAGGAGTAGACAAACAACTGAGGTATTGTGGGTTTATATGTACTTCAGTTTATTTAGAATGGGTGCCTGATCCTGGGCAGTTCAGGAAACCAGGCTGCTTTACCTCTGTAATCCCTGTCTGGTTTTTTAAAATAACGTTTGAGTCGAGCAGTTCTGGTCCTGTTGCTGCTACACTGTGTCCAGGGAAGGAGAACAAAGGTGACAGCAAAGGGTCTGTCCCAGCCTGGAGACCAGCACCAGGACATGCTGGGGTTTGGGTCCATCAGCATGTTCATCCTGACCCCATGGCCTCCTGGCTGATGGGAGTAAATTTTGACTGCTATGACTGAGCCACAGCTTGGATGTGAGCACAAGGCAGTGCTGCAGATGCAGGCAGCGCATGTGTAGGCAGAGCCCTCCTGCTGTGCTGTGGTAGTCAGGGCAGACCATGGACACAGGATGAATAGCAAAGGCAAGGGCAAATAGCCCCCAGCATCCTCAGGAACAAGCGGCATGTGTCTTTTAAGGGCTTGTTTATCCTCTGCCCTCTCCCATGAGGTGAGTCCTGGAGCCGTGAATGCCTTAGGGTGGCCACAGCCCTTTGCCCCAGTGATGATGCCAAACAGGGTGGGGGTTTGCTGTAGGCATTTAATGTCAGCAGCTCCTTGGCGATTTTTCTTGAGTGTGTATGTGCGTGTATCCTGGTCAGGGAAGCTAATAGAGCCAGGAGCAGTGTAATTAGTGGGAGCAGATCCCTGTGTTTGCGTGGAGCGTTTGTTAACGAGCCGGTCACAGGATGAGTGCGTGCAGCATGTGTGGAGATGCTTGCTTGGCTCGTTCTGCCCTCTCACCACTGTGGCAGACGGAGATGTCGGCAAAGACGGACACAGGTGGGCTGCTTAGTGTGACAGAAAATAATTAGGAGAACATTAGTTTTAGGTTGAAATAAATGGGTTGTCCAGCTGTAGCTGCTATAGAGAGGAAGTTGAATGTTAATTAGATGCCACCAGTAATTATGGTGATTATGTATTTTTTGACTGGCTGTTGGGAATAGCTGAATTCACATCCAGAGGATGATGCGAATGACATTTCTAATGGCTTTAAGGAAGAGGGAAGGTACTTTTTTTTTTTTTTTTTTTTAAGGAAAAAAAAGCCCAAGGACAATTACAGTAAAACAAAGGTACAGTAGGATGCAAAGAACTGTAAGTGGTTTGATGTAACTGCCCAGGAAAAAGGAGTGTCGAATTAAGAGAAAATGCTTTGTGTATGATGCAAGAAATATATCCTATTTTTCTACACATAAAAAGTAGACTGTGGCAGAAGTGAGACCTATACCTGTTATTCCATCTCCTGGTGCATTTTCTCAACTGAAACCAGCAGTCCTCTGGAAAATAACTCTGAATTTATTTTGCTGAATTTTAGGTCTGCTTCATGCTTTCTTCCCCCTTACACAAAGAAACAATGATGATGTCAGTAAAATTAATGGAAACAGTGATTTTGTAAGAAACTATTACCTTATATTATTTGCAGAGAGTTAATTTTAATACTTAGACAAAAACCTTTATTTTACAGCCTTGTCTGTATGTAGGGCCACTCTGAAAGTTGTTCGGTGCATATTTATATAGACATTGTGATAGAACAAATGCCTGCGTGTTCATCTATTCAGGAATAGCTGTTGTGCTCTAAATTCAATTTTTTCTTTCAGTTTTTTCTTTCAGTTGTAGAGCAAACCTCTTGCTTATACCCACTAGTTAAGAAGTGAACTCATTAACATGCCACCCACTGTGTCTGATAACCTAACACCTTCGATCTCAGACAGTCTCAGCTCAAATTCACTCTTAGCATTATTTGTCAAGATTATTTGTAGAATAAATTTGCATAAATTCCTAACAAGCATGTGCTGGACACCCAAACTTTGGTTCAATACTTTACTGGAAATGATTGATTCAGACCCAGTAGGCAAGAACTTGAATGCACTGTGCAAGAGTGTTATCTTCCATGCAAACCCACTAAGTGCTCCTGGAAGTTCCTCACCTCAAGAAATAATAGCAAACACTTAAATCTTATATATACAAAAATGTACAAAAGCCCAGGAACAATGAGCTAATTTGCACAGAAATCCTCTGATGGTTGTACAAGGACAGTCTTCTGTGATCCACAGAGAAGTTCCACTTAAAGCACTTGTGTGGTTGCCTAACACAAAACAAAATAAAAAATAAAATTATAGAATCATTTAGGATGGAAAAGACACTTGAGTTCAAGTCCAGCTATTAATGTGACACTGACAAGTCCACCCCTAAACCATGTCAGTAAGCACCACTTCTACATATCTCCTAAATACCTCCAGGGATGGTGACTCAACCATTTCCCTGGGAAGCCTGTTCCAGTGCTTGATAACTCTTTCAGTGAAGATGCACCATTCCCCTTCGTTCACAGGGGAAACAGTACCTCACTGCCTGACCTTCCTGAAGCTGATGTTTGGAAGACCCCTGATGATCATGATTCAGGTAAGATATCTGGTTATTTGCTGTCAGGAGTGTGACTGTTTTTTCTGAGCATTGGGACTGTACAAGATACCCTCATGACAGGCAGTGGTCAGCATGTTTCAGAGCTAACCAGACATCCAGCATAATGATGTAGCCACCTTCTTGGTCTTGCAGTGTCGGTTGGAGAGGTGTGATCTTTCACCAAATGGCCAGCCCCCTCCTCCAGCTTCTATCTCCATGTGGAGGTTTTTTAGCAGTCCCTGGTCTCGTTACATGGAACTTCCTACTCCTTTGGGTGTGATTAGAAGTACATCCATCAAAGGACAAGTGTCCTGCATCATGAGATGGGTACATGCAGCCAGCTTCTGTCCCCTGCACCCAGGCACATGGAATGTCTGTCACATGGTGTGTGCTCATCAAAAGCAGCTGCAGTTTGCTCCCATAATGGATGTGGTCATGTGGCAGGGGAAGGGTTGCATATCTGAGGGGACTGGAGCAGTGGGGTGCCCTGCATCTGGGAACAAGCCTTGGGCTAACAGCTGACTGAAAACTTTTGGTGGGTTGGATGCATCAAGATTTGCCAAAGGAAGGGCTCCCCTCAACTGCAAGCACAACAGCCCTTGCATTCCTTAGTTACTTACAGCTAGGAAAGTTGATGGCCTCTTTGATTCAATTATGTTAAATGAAATGTAGGTGGCAAGGTGAATGCTTTGCTTTTACATCTAAAATCCTACTGCTGATCAGATGTTACCGAAGCAGGAATGAACTTTTTTCTCTGGCCAACCAGTTGAGTGAAAAACAGTAGATGAAAGGGTGAAAATGTACTTAAATTTGGGGAATAGTCAGAATCTTCAAGCATTTTCTTACATGCTTAGATCACTGTGCACGTTTGAAAGTTGGGCTGGCCTTGATTTACCTCATGCTTATGCAGCCTGTCCTCTCCTTTTTCAGATTCCTTGTGAAGGATCTGCTGCTGGTTGATGGGAAGTTGCCAAAACATATTGTGCCACATTGGAGGGACCACAGGATAGCCTGGGGCTCTCGTCCTGCTTCTTTGAGGATGAGGAGTTGACAAGTCTAAATGAAAATACCACAATCAGTAGAGTCTGCAAGAGATGGAGGAAGATCAGGAGCCACCAGCAGTGTTTGAGACTTTGAAGACTTGTTTCCAAAGGATGGTCATCTAGATATTTAAGACCTATTATTTATAGGTCCTGGCTGAGCATCCAAAGGGGGGTATGTGCTGTCACCTCTAGTGGAGGCAGGCTGGCCTGTGCCACCCTATCTGTTTTGGTGCTCTGACCTTCTCTGCATGCTGTGCCATCATTGACACTTGTTCCTATAGGAGTTTTTGGTACCCCTGTGTTCTGGCAGCTTCAGGATTTTTGTTTGCCCTTTCCTCTCATCCTGTACTTGCACACAGGGATAGTTCTCAGTCACACTAATGGGTTGACTTCAGCCCTGATACATTGGTGCTTCCCTCCATCATTCTTTCTATGCCTGGCAAGGATGTAGAGGCTGTGGGCTCTACTTTCTGGCCATGGGCTGTCATTTCAGTGACAGAGCCATCGCCACAGGTAACTTTTGCTAGAACACAGTTCCTCTGAGTTTTTGTGGCTTTTTGGGTGATGAAATCCATCAGCCTGTGGGTTCATTTGCAGAAACACCATGGGTGAGAAGATGAGTGCTGCATCAGGCCGTGTTTATGTTAAATCTGAGTGGCTGCTGAGAGCTGTCTCAGCCAAGGCAGTCCTGCAGGCTCAGGGCTGTCCTCTTGCAGCCTTGCTGTCTGCAAGCTGTGAGGACCACCTCCTGGGAAGCAGTCAGTTCTCAGCCCCTGGGGACACCAAGGCTTTCCAGGCTGGGCTTGCTGGGAGCTCTCCTGGTTTGCCAGTGATCACTGCAGTGCAGCTTGGCAGCCTTGGCAATTGCATGAACCATTTCCCATCCTCTTGTCTCAAACAGTAAAGCAAATGCAAGTGATGGAGGGAGGAAGGAGTAACCAGCTCAGGGACGAGCTGTGTTCCTGCAGAGGGTTTCACTGAGCACACTCGTGCTTCCACAGTGTGCGCTGAGGGGGTTTTAACCCTGGCATCCCTCTGGAGTGCTGGTATGGTTGTCTCAGGCTTCTGTGGAAAGCAATGGTTTCTGTGCAGCTGCAAAGTGTTGTTCTAGGTGTGGTCCCTCTTTGCTGTGGTGTGGGGGAGAGGGTGAGAATTTTTTTTCTGCACAGATTTTAAAACTGCTTTTCTCCTTCCTGTGTGGATGGACACTACTGCCATCCACCCTAACGATGTGTCCAGCTGCATGCTGTGAGGGAAAGCTTCAGTGCTGCAGCTTTGTGCAGTGTCACCTGCCTGTGGCTGTGGTAGGCAAGGTGGTGGCTCTTCCAGGAGGAAAAACTCCTCAGCTGAAGCAGTCTCCTGTGACTCCCCTGTGGACCTGGTGGTGCAGTGAGTGTAGCAGTGTGCTTTGTGCTGCTGGTCTGCATGCATCTGTTGGAGCAAAGAGAGGACTTGTTCCAGCGACAGCTGAGCAAGGTAGAGGCAAGTGTGATGCCTCCAGAGCTGGTCCAGGTGCATGCAGAGCCCTGGTCCTGGCTTCCTTCTGGCAATGGGCACCACAGGTCTTCACTCTGGGAAGTGTTTTGTTTCTTGTCTGTTCCTTGCCAGCTCTCAGCAGTTTCTGTGCGTGCCCACCAGAGAGCAACCCCAGCACAGGGTTGTTGTCTTCTGAGAGATGGAGACAGGGATGGTAGGTCTGGGTTCCAGGACAAATCCACCTTCCCTCTCCCCGATCCAGCCCTATCACCCCAAACCCAAGCTGAACAGTCAGTTTGGCCCCACCATGCACACAGTGTTCTGGGCAAAGGAGTGTCCCATCATCACAGAGGACATGCTGCCATGCGAAACTCTGGCAAGAAACCCTGGTATTCTGCAGCAAACCCAGTGCTGTCTCCAGGGAGGGACCATGCTAGGAGTTACCAAGGAGCATTGTCCCAATGCAAAGGGAACAAGTAAGGGTTCAGACAGAGCTTACAAAACTTGGATGGGTATAAATCTGGTGCTTTATGCAGTCTTCTGAGAAAGTGCACAGACAAATTGTGTTCATCTTCTAGAATCATTTAGGCTGGAAATGGTGCTTAAGATTACAGAGCCCAACAGGTATCTCATTAGATATCTTTGATGCTTGAACATGTATCTGGATGTCTTGGTGTGATTTTGTATGTAAGATACATCCCACTGTTTGGTGTTAGGGGAAGGAAGGAACCCATGGTTTTCATGCATCCTCACACTTTGTGTCAGTTGAACCTCAGTGCTGGCACGAAATCCTGGGGTAGGTGGTCACATCTGAGCTTGGAGATGTGGCTCAGCTGTGCAACATAAAATATCTCACTGAGCTGCTTGTGTCAGGAAGGAGAGACAGACAGTATTTGTCTTGTCCAGGACAGACACACAATGCAGGGGGGCCAAATTGCCTGCTGAAAGGACCTGTCCCTCTGTGCTTTGCTTGAGCCAGAGGAGCAGTATTAGTGGTGGTTGCAGCCCCAGTACATGCAGAAATGGGCTTTGAAAGAAAGCTGAGGGAAGAAACAACTCATTGCTATTTTTATCCTTCCACCAGCCCCCAGGGATTTCGATTGACAGGATTAGTTATGAAGCCAATATTATGAGTTTAACTATGAGTGAAATAACATAACTTCTGTGGGAAGTGGAGTAAAAGAGGCAATTATACAGTAGTTTAATAACAGTGCACTGCTGGCTGGGTAGCTGAAAACTTACAGTTGACAGTAATTAGATTTTTTCATTCTTCCTGTTAAATAGCTATAAAAATTACAATAGAAATTCATCTGATTCGCTTTTATTCCATACTGTTTTCATCATCCAGTCCATGCCCATTTGGCCTTCAGATTATTATTTTATATGTTTTTGCTGTCTGGTATTTAAGATATGCAGAAACTGGACTTGATGTGGAAAGATGCAGAAAGCACTAAGAATAAAGGAGTGGCAGTAACACTTTTCTCAGCATCAGAAATTGAGGGGATGCTCAGATGGACAGCGAGGCCTTACTGAATTGACTCACTCTGAATAACAGCTGGACTTCTAACTGCAGGAGTTACAACAAATCACCTAAAATTACAGTAAAAAAGAGATGTTAGCAGTTGAGCACTCCTTTGCCTGCCTGTTACTGTCACCGTGCACAGATAGACTGTTGGGAGGGAGGGAGGTGCTGTGGTGCATCAGTCTGTGCACCAGTCGCTCACTGCCCTCACCTCTCTTGTGGGATGGGAGTTGATGTGGTGATCTGGTTTTGTGCCTCACTCCCACCTTGAGCTCCGTGCTGGGATGGCAGTATGACTGGTGGTGGCTATTTGTCAGCTGGTGAAGAGCTGGACTTGTATTGGTTCAGGCATGAACGTGCACAGTCTGTCAGGTCTGCGGGGCGTCTTCTCTCCCCAGTCTCTGCTGCTCCTCTGCGGTGCTGCGATGCGTGCTGACGTGCTGGCAGGCAGGGGCTGTACCTGCATCTCATCTCCCCGTCGTGTACATCCCAAGTGAATCTTACTTGTCAGCTGCCCTCCTTTCAAGCACTGCCCTTTTCTTTTTTTGTGTGTCTAGACAGCAGTAAGTTTTCTCTTATGCCATAAAAACTTGAATTACTTTAGGAACTGTGCATTTCCAAACTTGCAGGGTAAAACTTGATGAGCCAGCAAATGTGTGGCATTTTGGCTGCTTATGATCAGAGCTTGAAAGCGCTATGTAGCATAAAGGAAAGAGGTTTGCTCTCATCGTTGAAAGCTCAGGATGGGGTATTTGCTGGGAGGCTGAAAGTATTCCTTCTCTTTCTTTCCTTTACTTTATAATGTAGAAGAGCCAGGTATGATAAATGATATACTGGTCCTGATGTTGTGGATTGAGTGCGCAGTTGTGTTTTGCAGCTCTGGTGCCTGGTGGGATCTCTGGCACATGCATTAAATACGCTCTGCAGCAGCACACCTGACCTCACAGCAGCTTGTCTCTTATTTTATTTCTTTACCTCTGCCATGGCAGGAACATCACAGTTCAACTTCACACTCATGTTTTAGTTTTAAAACACTCTGGAGATGCCCAGAGCCATTAGCAGGGCAAAGGCCATCTCCAGGTATGCTGCTACCCCATTCTTCCACTTGCCAACAGAAATACGCTGTGCTTTTGGCAGATGCAAATGCTCCAGATGGTACTGGGAAAAGTGCAAATGAAAGATTTTATTCCAGCCCTTCCTCACTTTAATAAAATCCTGTTCATCTCCCTGGTAGAGTTTTGGGGCTTTTTTTGGTGGGGTTTTTTTTTGGTGGTGGTGATGGTGTTGTGGTGACTTTGTTGGTCAGCCTGTTCGTCGTGTCCCCACCCCCACTGGAGCTTTTAAATCTTTATCTCTCCTCCTTTCTCTTATCCTAACTCTGAGCTTGTGACCTTCAGCCCATCAACCTTCACTGGAAGGTGCACCGCTGGCTGTTGCAGTCTGCCACCCAGTGCATGTGTCATCCAGCATGTCAGTCTGATGCTGAGATCATAGTCTGTAAAAAATGGATATATTCCATTCATCAGGGTGTCCAACTGTCTCTGTGGTGGGGTGTACAACAACATGGGGCCAGTTGCCAGGTTTGGGCTAGGTGGAAAAGGAAGCAAGTGGTTCACAGGGTCTTCGCACCCATGCATTGGTGTGGTGCAGACATTCAGTGCATGCTGAGACAACTACTCCCTCATGCCCTGGGTTCCCACCAGCCCCTGTATAACCACAGGAGGGGCAGCATGTGGCTTGAAATGCCCAAAGCTCTTGGCTTTGCCTGCTGTCCAGGTAGGCAATGTCCTCTTCCTGCAAAGCCCTGCTAGAAGAGTAGGGAGCCTGAAAGGAGTTACCCTCTGGGGGTGGCCCAATCCATGAGGCATTACCAGGACCTAAATTTGGCTTGGGAGGATGAGGGAGAGGAGAGCTGTCATGTCCTCCATTAGATCCATCTGAAATGGCATGTGTGCTCCTGATTGTTTGCTGTATTGGTGCTCATATAGTGCCTGAGTCACCACCCTGCATTAGCTTATTCCAGCACATTTCCTTGTTACAAAATTAGATCCATTTTGCAAATTGCTGCTGCACACGTAATTGAATTGAAGGGTGGGAGTGGGGGTTTTTGTGGTTTTTTTTGGTTTGGTTTTTTGGGTGGTTTTTTTGAGGGTTTTGGGGTTTTTTTTTGCCTTTTTTTCACTGAAGTAAACCAGGAATAAGTCAACAGAATCAAGCCCTTAGTGCTTTCAGCAACATGCTTATTTAAATTGGATGCAAGAGGGTGTCTGTGTTTACATTTGGCCTGCCAAGAATCTCTGTTTCAGAAACTGGCTTACATAATATGTCAAAATTGGTTTACTCATTAGCATTGCAAACTGCGTGAAACAAGCCGCAGATTGATAAACTCTCAGCAATATTTGCATCCAGGGCCGAACGACACAGGGGGAGGGGAGGTTCAGTAGGAAATGTTCCATTTCCACGAGAAAGAAACAAATGGTTTCTAGTTACATATCTCAGATGTCATTAATTTTCTGTCTCACCAAATTTAAATAAAGATTGAGAGGGAAATGTGAAAATCTCTGTTGGCAAACAGGCAGGCCATCTTAATATTTCCTGGCCTGGTGGGTTATTTTCAGTACCAGCTCCAGGTTGGCCGATTCTCCTCTCTCCGGCCAGAGCTGCCACCCTTCTGCCAGCCTCCAGGCTGCTCAAACAGCCACCGCTACTTTGATTGATGTTTTCTCTACGGCATGGGTGGGATGGAGGCTCTGATATTATTAATTAGCAATGTGGAGTGGGCACAGATGTCATAGCATGGGCCAAAGGGCCTGTGATGGTGCTGCATGCTCCTGCCTTAGCCTGGCTGGGATGAGTGTGGATGGGATGCAGCCTCAGACAGAGCTGAGGACTGTGATGCTGAAAAAACTACAGCTCAGATCCCTCATGGCGAGACAAATTAAACTTCATCTCCACCATGCAGTGCAGGATTTTATAGGCACCTGTAAATCTGCACACACACATGCAAGCATGAACAGGGCTTCTGGGGTAAAATGAGCGAATGTGTTAAGAATCATAGAATGCTTTGGGTTGGAAGCGACCTTTAAAGGTCATCTAGTCCTATCCCCTGCAGTGAGCAGGGATATCTTTAACTGGAGCAGGTTGCTCAGAGCCCTGTCCAGCCTGACCTGGAATGTTTCCAGGGATGGGGCATCAACCACCTCTTGGGGCAACCTGGACCAGGGTCTCATTACCCTTAGTGTAAAAAATTTCTTCCTCATATCTAGTCAGAATCTCCCCTCTTCTAGTTTAAAGCCATTGCTCATTGTTCTTTTGCAAAAGGCCCTGCTAAAAAGATTGTACCCATCTTTCTTATAGGCCCCCTTTAAGTACTGAAAGGCTGCAGTAAGATCTCCCTGGAGCCCCAGGCTGAACAACCTCAGCTCTCTCAGCCTTTCTTAATTGCAGAGGTGTTCTAGCCCTCTAGTCATTTTTGTGGCCTCCTCTGGACACACTCCAACAGGTCCATGTGTTTCCTGCACTGAGAACTCTGGAGCTGGACATAGTGCTGCTCTAGGTGAGGTCTCACAAGAGCTGAGTAGAGGCAGAATCACCTCCCTTGACCTGCTGGCCACAGCAAGAGTAAAGCAACACAGCAATGAGAGGTTCTAAGTGTAACCAGTGTTTTTGGGCTATCACAATGTGAGCTTTAGGTGTCCTACAGTGAGCTGGGGGAAGAGAGAACAAAGCACAATGGGGAGCCAGAAGAGCAGAGCTGCTTATGTTGTCTTCCTGCAGATGCCTTCTGTAACTAATGCTGTACCCAGGGAGGAGAAGTCTCTCCCCACCCTGCAGCCCTCACCATTACTGGTGTTGCTGAGTCCCTTCTAGGTGCATTGACCATGAACTGGTGCAGAGGGGCATTGAATCTCTTCAGACCCTGAGTAATGTGGCAAAGCTGATGGAAATCTGGAGGATGTGTACAGCTCTTCAGTAGTATCTGAAGGAGTCTGGGGTTTAAATCCCATGAAGCTTTTTAGTTTGCTTTGAAACTCCCAACTTAATCAAAAGTGGAAAGCTCTGATACAGCATAGAGAGAGACATGGAATAGCAGCACTGGCATTGGCATCAGCTGGTATTATGCTTGGTGATCCTGAGTGTCCTGTCTGGTATTTCAGATGAATTTCTGAAAAGGAATCTGATAAACCTGAGGAAATCACTAGCCTGCAGTGCTTCAGGGTCTGCTTCTGCCCAACAAGTGTTGTTCCTTGTCAGCAAACACCAACAAATCCACTTTCTGGCAGTGTTGAGCCTGATCCATGGCATCCATGGCATGTCACCAGTTTGGAAAAAAAAAAACAGAAGATTTCATCTCCTTATGTCATGGAGTCCATATTGCAGCATTGTTTGAAGGAGCTGTGTGACAGGACAGGTCATTGCCTGCTGCAACCCCTCATGTTCTGGTAAAATTGCATCCTGCACCCCCATGTCCTGCACAGGTATGCAAGTGGATGCATATTCTTGGAGGGCTGAGACACAGCAGTTCCCAGGGGTGCCTATGTAAATCTATTTTAATGGATGTTTTTCAATGTTCTCAGGAGATTTTACTGAGTTTAAGTCACACCAGTTGTTAGCTGTGGGAAGGGAAAATAAAATTATCTCACTGGAAAATGAAAATGAGAGGTGTTTGCTTTTCACTTACTGTCACACCTTGCAGCAAGAGGATGGTCACCATGAGACACAGCGAGTTTCAATGCCAGCTGGAGAGCTGAATGCAATAAAAAAGGCCAGGAGCAATGAGATATATCAGCTGGGGAGCTCAGGCATGCTGAGCATCCTCCACCAATGTGTGGGAGCAACCCAGGCACCAACAGGCTGAAGAAGAGCTCTCCCAGGGGTACGGGAGAGCCAGTAACACTCCTTGTGCTGATGCAATGGGTGGTAAGTTTTGTGTGGTCCTTGGTCATCTTTGCCCATTGCTGGCTTTTGGTTCATGTTCCTCTTTGGATCTGTGTTATTCCTAGAAAGCTTCCTCCACACCTTGTCTGGGCTGCTTAGTGTTTTCTAGAGGTGGCAAGGAAAAAGGAGTGATATGTGTGAGCTCTGTCCTCTGGGAGGAAGGTGTGTTGACCAAGGCTAACCAGCCAAATGCCAAGATGCTACTGCAGCCTGTGTGGTGTGAGCAGGGCTGCAGAGTGACGCTCCTGTGTGGATAAGGCATCAAAAGGCTGCTCACAGTGCCATGGGAGGCAAATGCTGTGCAGCCCTGCAGACCAGAGGTCCTGAATTGTTCAGTCTTTGTGTCTAGGACTCGGGCAGTGTGCACGGTAGCTGGCAAATGCTTTCACATGGGTTAAAATGCACCGAGCAGCAGAGCAGTGCTTCAGCACCACTATGTCTCCTCATTAGAGCATCAGCCGACATCAGGCTGTATCTGTTGGAAACGTGGGGCTGCATCATCAGCAGTGACATCTGTCAGCAGGGCAATGTGGCTTCTGCTTATAGGAAGGGGGCCTGGAGGTTCAGTGCTCATAAATGGCTGTTGGAGTCTCCTCTGTGCCTGGATTGTGCTAGAAGTGCCAGCCCCATACAGATAAATTGAATTATCAGATTAATTCAGTCTCCTTGATTTTGTTTTCAGGATTTTCTTTGTGAGTTCCAGCTCTTCTTGCACAACATAAACCCCAAGCCTCTGGGGAAAAGCAATTGTGCTCCAATTTTGCTGTTGTCACCCAGCAGGTGTTTCTGTATACCAGCATGTAACTGCTGTCTCCTAATAAAAGAGAAAGTTCAGCATGTGTCTCATCTGTTAAGACACATTTATTTGAAAATATTTGATGCTTTGTGTAAGAAAGAGGGCAAAACAGTGATAAACCCAGCGCTGGCAAATAAGTAGCACAGGGCATGATTCACAGTCTTGGTTACACCAGCCAGCACTGGGGCAATGGGCTGGGGATGATGGAGCCTCACAGGGTAAGCTCAGGGCCAGGTGCCTTGCAGAGAGGGATCTGTGGATCCATTTTGTGCTCTTAATGTCCTGAAGTCCTGAACATAAGAGTGGAGATGTGGGACCAGCCTGAAACCCCTCCCATGAGGAGGTTTGCAGTGACAGAGCATGGGGTTTGTGTCTGTGCAGCTGCTGGTGGGAAGCAAATGTGGCATTTTTCCAAAGATGGAGCAAGCATTTACCACTGGTGTGTCCAGTTTGCAACCAGGTGTCTGCATCGGAGGCAATGATCTTACCCCCTGCTATCTTCTCTTCCTCCTCCTTCCACCCCATGGGGCAAAGCAAAGGTTTTGTTTGGGTGGATTAGTGGCACAGAAATTTTCCCTTTTGTCACAAAAGAACCTATGGGTTTTTTGTAGTTTTCCTCTGATACACAAAAAGGGGCAAAAGCTGAAGTGCCAGAAAGATGCATTAGAGTTCTGGTCCTGTGTGAGCTCAGTGCACATTAAAATATGAGAGACCTGAGAGGACTTCTTTCCGAATGGCCTCCTTGCTGGACCTGTGGGACAGCTTTCCATGATGCAGTGAAAGACATCTCAAAATATAACAGCAAGTCCAAAAAGCCCCCAAACCCAGCAATGAAGCACCACTCCAATGACAGTCTGTAAGTGTCAGAGCTTGGAAGGATCTTTAAGCTTAGTACAACTTTAGCCCAGAATGGTGAACGGTTTCTTTCTTATAGAGCATGCATGAGGACTAAAGCGGTGCTGTGTTAGCAATGGGGAGGAAGGGGCTGCATCTCCCAGCCCCGTGTGGTACCTGCACCACAACAAATCAATCAGCCTCTCACCGAGTGGAAAGTATTTGTTGTCTCTACTTAGGCTGTATGTAGTCATTGTCTAATAATATGAGCATTTTGCCATCCCTCTGCAAATAAAGCTGAGGCTGCCGCCTGATTGGTATATCAGCTCACTTTCTCTCGGCATTGATTTTCTTGCTCTCCTTATTTGCTTCGTAAAAAGCGAGGCAAGGAGCTGGTGCTCACTCGCTCCCTCTTCCTCCCTCCCTCTCTTCCTCCCTCCCTCTCTCTCTCCTCTGTGAGAAGCTTTTGGGAGCCTTTATTTTTAGTATGAGACAAACCTTGCTTTATTTCAGGAGACGCAAGTTGGAATATAAATCCTTTTGTAAATGTGTATGGTGATATTTGCTCCGGTAAGTTATATGCATCTCTATTTAATTGTGTAACTGTACTGTCTGGGGGAGAAGTGGGGTTTTACAGAGATCATGAAGCCCATAGAATTGTTTTTAGGTTTGGTTTCTTTGTGCTCTCATGCTGAGCCCAACTGTTCCATGGTTTTTAGATACACTGAAATATTTTCAGTTTGTGTTTTGCTTTGCAGTGGGGTGTGCCTGCTTTCAAAACTTGTTTTGCGCTTCATTTTACAGCCAAAACGTGGAGAGTGAGGAGTACAGGGAAAAGGAATTCTGATTTATTGTGTTCCTTTGGCATTTTAAATCAAAGATGCATCAAAAATAATGCAGAAATATTTTATATTATAAAATCAATAGGAGCTATTTAATATTGATTATTGATCAAGCTGAAGTATGAATATCTGACTGCTTATTACCTTAGAAAGATCAATCTAAAGTATGGCAGGTTGACAGCAACGTGCTCCTCATCAAAATATATTAATGAAATAAAGAAAATCTTTAAAGTAATTAAGAAAATAGCTTGCTTCAGAGTGTAGAATCATTAATACAGGTGAATAGACTGTTGCTCTGACTTCCTGCTCCCTGCCTCTGCTTTGTACAGCTCAACAGCCTCATTCCTCAGCACTCTCAGATAACTTGGAGACCAATTTGTTAGCTGTAAATAACAACGAGGTGCAGTTATTTATCTCTCCCCATCATAGCTCCTGATGTGCTTTCCAGGCAGTACAAGACAGTGATTCTAATGGTATGGCTGAGGAAAACAAGATGTATAGCTGTAAGATTTTTGGACTACATAATAACTGCTTGAATTTTCAGCATTATATTGATTAATTTATTGTCAGTTTGATTCTTTCATACTTGAATCATATCCATGGGAGTTGATCGCTTTGGTGTTTCAGAAGTCTTTAAGAACTTCAGCTGTAGCACAAAGCTGAAGCTACTGTGAGAACATGCTTGAGTATATACCTGCTCAGAAAATCAAGATATTACACCCAGAATAATCTGCCTGCTCTCATGATACCAGGGTATTCTAATAGATACATGAAGTGCACTTTAATAAGGTGTTAGAAGAGTGTAAGTGAAGAAGGTAAGGATGTTGTGTCTGCCAGTCAAAACTAAACTCTTCCAGAGAGAAATTTCAGATCACAAATAACTGCTTAGTCATTTGGACCAGTTTAATTGTTCTTGTTTTTTCAAACCAGAATAGTTGTGCTTTCCTGAAGAGCAGCTGATGGGAATATTTTGCGGTGTGCCCCTCCACAGAGGGCTCATGAGCTCTGCTGGGTCTGTGCCAGGGCTGCCCAAGCACTGGATGGGCTGGGCAGGAGCTGCTGCCAGTGGCAGCCTCCCATGGGCAGGCAGCCACGCACAGGGTGTTGTACAGGCGAGCCCATGTGCTCCGTGCCTGACAGTGTTGTGAAGAGGCACCCAGGTTGGTTTTTGCATGATTGCTATTTCATAAGGACCATATAAATTTAAACCAGCTGCGTAACTTGAATGTATGTGCTTGGCAAGGTGTTTGAAAGCATGGTATATAAAATGTGTCCTGTACCATTCTGCTAGAGAACAAGGTACATAACAGTAATTGTCTTTTTCACAGTCAAATATTTAACTCCTCGGGTGTGAAAGCCATGGATGTCTAAGCAGTGCACATCTCACACACTTTCTAAGCATAATCCTGCTTGCCTGAGGACAGTGTTAAGCATTTCTAACTTTGCCAAGCCTTGGTATCTGGCTCAGTGCAGTTTCCTCTGGGTAGGCAGAAGTACGGTGGTCAAAAAGCACACTTGGGTGACCCTGGAGAAGAGGCTGGGTAGCATGAACCGAGGAGCATGATTCCTGCTTCCTATCCCACAAAATCAAATGTCTGGGGTTTTTGTGCCACATAACTCATCATAGCAGGGGTGCCAGACTGCCCTGAAAGCTAGGCTGTAGTTTATTAAGGAAGCTAGTTGAGTTCATCATGATAGCTTTGAAAGGAAAAGTGGCCAGGGATGGTTGGTTTGACTGCAGGCAAGGGGAGGTCTCACTCCGTCCTCAAAGACAGGTTGCCACTAGCCAAAAGAGTGTTAAAACAAAAAATGAATAATGTGGTTAAGTCCATCACTGCAAGACTATCTCTTGGCAGAGTTTGTGGCTGAGCAGAAATCCCTTCAGCCCTACAAGCTGTCTCTAACAGGATATGGCTGAGGCAAACTTGTGAGGACAGGAGAGCTTGCTCTGCTCCACATGTACATACAAAAGTGTTGAGAGTTTGTGGTCTTCCATGTGTTGCCTTTTTCCCATCCTAGTGTTGCATTGTGTGGTGTTCTTTCATCTCCAGCTACTTGGTGGTAGTAGGTCTGGGGGCAGCTTCTCCCCAGTCCAGTACCCTAAGGCACCATTCACCTCTCAGACCTTATAGCAGCCTCCATCACATCCCCAGGAGTGTGACATCTGCTCTGTAAGATGACCTCAGACTGATGTGCATACCACAGCTTGGTGCAGCTGCAGGGACATGTTCACTGTAAGATGCTTCACAAGCTCCAGGGCTGAAAATGTGAGAGTTGTGCCAGTGGGAAGGAGGAATTTCTGTCCCTTTCTAGCAGGTCCATCAGGGTTTGAAAGGAGTATGAAGCATTATTTTAGGGGTGCCTGGATCTTGAGCAACTTATTTTACTTTGAGACCTGTCTTCTTTTCTTCTTCGCTAACAGCTCAAACAGTTCCTAGAGAAATTCCTTAAACTCTTAAAAAATTGATTTCTTAAATATCTGGCTCCTCCTGAATGATTTTTTTTTTTTGTGGGGTTTTTTTGGTTTTTTTGCTAACTTCTTGGAACTCTGAATGAGTGCTTTCCTCATCTCTGTTAATCCTCTTCAGACAATATGTGCTCTACAGAGGGAAAAGTATTTGTGTTGATACTGGGTAGTAGGTGCCTGTCACTGCTGGTTATGGCAGCTGGTGTTTTATTCTTCATGTCACTCTTGATTAGGAGTTCCTGTACAACTGTATGACCATTATTTTTCAGGGAATATTCCTCTGTACGTAGGATGGCAGATGACAACTTTGGTCTTTCCTGAGTTTGCTTCTGGGCTCTCTTTCCCTCAGCAAGCTGAGCAGAAGTCATCTCAAAGAGTAGTGTGGTATACCCTTGTAAATACAACACATTTGTGTGCGGTGGGCTGGGGACTCAGCACAGCTAGTCTGAGCAGAACTGGGGTTCCCAGGTCCATGCCTGAGCTCTGCCTGCACGTGTACCACCAAAAGATGCAGGTGTGTGGGAGAGCACGAAGAGAGCTGTGGATTTGGGACAGGCAAGAGCCACATCCCTATTCAGCACATCCCTGCTCCTTTATCTAGAGCTGGCGTGGGCAGCCTGATGCAAGATGAAGAGATGAAGCTGCTGCCTGCCAGCACAACACACGCATGTCCGTACACGGGATGCAGGGTTGCTAGAGAGCCCAGGCAGGCCCAAAGAGAGATTTAACTGCTCTCCAAGGTGTGCAATGGCATAGTGCCAGCCCTGGAGATGTTGGAAGAGGCCCATCAGTGTGCCTAGGCTGCAGGTGAGGTTGGGGCTGGGGACACACAGCCTTCGGCCCAGGCTTGCTGGGTCAGCAGGACCAGAACTGTGAAGCACTTTTTCAGTTTTTATTTAATTCAGTGTCCAGTGCAGATGGAGGGTCTGACTGCCTGCCCCTAGTTCGCAAATGTTATTGTTGCTCTTCACCTGAAGGGCTGCTCAGAGCCCTTGAACCTACAGTGAAACTCCTCGGTAAATGAGCTCTGGGGACAGAGATGTGACAATTCTGTGAAACTCTTCAGCCTCCCCCTCCTGACATGTACAACCTCTTGTTTTGGAGAACAACAAAAACAAAAGGCAAGAAAGGAAACTGAGAAAGATGTGCTGAGCCCTTCTGTAGAGACAGGGTAAGAGACAGGTGATCAGCATGGGGTGCTGTCTCTGCAGTGCTGTGCCTTTTCTCTCCTCTCCAAACGGCTGGTGCTGGGGCTGTCTGTCTGCCCGTCCATGCCGTGTGCAGGCTGTCTGGGTGGAAGGGCTCTGCGCCACCTGAACGGCTGCGCAGAGGCTCATCTGTCACTAAACTTCCCTGGCGCCATGGCAAAGCAAATATGCTGCAGCAGGCTGGAAAGCTGTAAACATATGGGCACTAACAACAGATTAAGTGAGTGATTTAGTCTAAGGGGCTTGGTAGATTACCATAAAATGTATCTTAATTAGGAAAGCAATCAAACTTGCACAGAGTCAATGAGGATGAAACATCCCTGTTGGCAACAATGAGCAATAGGATGGGGATGGCAATGGATGGATCTTATGCCCTCTTTGTCGGGTTTACTGTGGTTTGCCCAGTCCAGCTATGGGTGGAGGGCATCCTTATGCTGTATTATTTGTTCTTTAACCCATGAGACCATCCCAAGAGCTGCACAGAATGAGACAGTTGGTGAACTTGGACCCCTTTAACAGCATTAGCAAACTAGAAACTGCTGAAGGTGAAAGAACAGAGCGTTTGCACATTTTCCTTAAAACTGTGTGCAATTACCCAGAGATATATTTGAGTGTTTGCCATGTATAGCACATCTAGTCTCAGATAAAGGATTGGGGCTTCTAAGTGCTACCATAACACAAATAATTAATAAGTCTATCTCCCTCACTGTGTCCTCATCTTTTAGTGAGCATGGCCATAATTAGCTTTCACCTGATTCTGAATTTGTAGCTTTTCAATTGCTTTTTTCATTCTGCTTGTATTTTCTTTGCTTCCTTATTTCATTGGTCCTGCTTTTATTCCACAGGCCTGAATCTACAGATAAAAAAAAAGCTGGGGAATCATCTCCAGCAGCGCAGATATAAAGATTGCAACAGCCAAAAACATATTGATGCATTATTGGTTTTGTAGACATGCCTGCTTTCTTCCGGGGTCTGGGAGGATTTGAAGTACATCAGGAAGTGGCACAGAAGATGTACAGCAGCTGCTAGCTGGTCAGAGGAACAAAAGGATGCATGGTTATTTCAGAATTATGTATTTGAACTATGAAAGAAATGAGAACCTTCATGCAAGGTTTTTGCCAAGTTTTTTTGCTACTTTTTGGTGTGTTTGGAAGCAGGTACAGCTGCAGGTTTCAGGGAATGTGAATGAAAGAATGTGAAAAGAAAAAGAGATAGGCGAGAGTGTGGAAGAGCACAGTAAGGGGGAGGATGTAGAGGAAATGGGACAACTGAAGCTGTACAGATGAAGAACTAGTGAGATAAGGAATATTTCTTTTAATTTCAATTCAAGGACATTGTTATTAACATTTCCTAAAAATACTTATGTTTAGGTTTTGCTTTTTATGATTAAGTGTGGGGAAGGAGAGCAATGACATCTCTGGGGACAGAGTGTAAGAGGTGTGGAGAAAAGAAGAGGAGAGGGAGGTTTTAGTTTTAAAAATGTTTCTTGCTGAAAATGTTCCCTGTGAATTCCCAGAGTTCAGAAAAGCAAATGTTCATTTATAGCCCATAATTTTAATTATTGGAAAAGAAATTATTTTTACCATGTGGGCTGATAGTTAGCCAGGAGCAAATTCTTCTTCCAGCCTTTTGCAAAGAAATGGGTGCTGAGGTTGAAGCCAGCTCCAGTGGAATTTTCCATCCAAAACTGGTTTGAAGTGAGCTGACAGGTCCCACATTTTGGTCCCAACTGCATGGGATGACAGACAGAGCTCTGGTACAGAGCACTTGAGCCATCCTACATCATAACAGGTGCCATGGTGAGACTGGGTCTGAAGCATGAAGGGGACATCTGCTATGGTCAGATTAATGAAGGCCACCCCTAATGAACCTCAGTGTCCAGGTGGTCCCTGGAGGGCTTTGCAGAGATATTGCCTAGAAAACAAGCCATGCTCTTCCAAAAGCAGAGCCTTGGTTCCCAGTGGTTCAACTTCTACAGGTGGTGTGGGCTGAAAAAAAGAAAAAAAAAAGGATAAACATCATCTGAAAGAGGACTACTGGGAAGGTAAAATAGGTTGGAGGCCCCATTGCTTAGCAATTTGAGAGCACTCTCAGATCCTCATGGGAACAAGCTGTTGTACCATATTACTAATCCCAAGGGTTTGGTGGATTCCTTCCAAAACCAAGTAATTTTCACCCATTTCCTTATATACGCTTGAGAAAGAAGACAAAGTGGAATGCAGGCGTGCATGTGTGTGGGGCGGGTGGAGAGGGAGCAGATGACACCAAATAGCTACGCTGCAGCACAGGGAGCTGAGAGGAAGCTACTAATGGCCTCTGATGAGCATGGACGTGATAATAATGAGGTTAATGCCCTTTCATTCACCCAGAAACATCTTAGAGAACGTATAATCCCTGCTAGTCAATGGGCAATCATTAGGTCATAAATAATACAGTGTGATTGAAGGACAGGAGCCTTTCCAGTAATAATCATTTTCAGTCGTGCTGACCTGGGAAGGGTCTTAGTGCAGCCCCCATGCTGTGTCACACTGCGGGGACCAAGCTGTCAGAGTATTTTCTTGTCGGAGGAGTGCTCGCGCCTCTCGTTTCTGCTCTGTGCATCTGTCATCAGAGCAGGGAGATGCTCCACTGGAGCCCAGGTCTACCAGGTAGTGCTGGGAAAGGGGAGCTGAAGCTGATGGAAAGAAAAATGATGCAAATTAGATAAGGAAGCAATTACAGCAGCCATCAAATGGTGCTGCCGGGGGCCTTGACCTGCCCACTGGTGCTTGGTGGTGATGCTGGAAGAGCTGGGGATGGGGCTGGTCTCCCTGTCTGGGAGAAGTGCCTTGTCCCAGCCCTTGCCCAGGTCAGGCAATGTTTGTGTTGTGTACAACACTGCTTTTGCAAGCTGGGTTTACAGTCCCTTTCCATCCAATGCTGAGATGGAGGAGCTATGGTGTAGTCTTGACTGTCATTGAGCCCCTGAGGCTGTATCAACCATCAGGAGTTTAGCAACAGTAAGTTCAGTGGCACTTTCTCTTCTCAGAGTGTTTCCCATGTGTGGATGTCACTCAGCCATAATGTAAATCCCTGTGTTTATTAGAGGGAGTAAATCCTACTTAGTAATAACTTGGATCATGCTCTGTATGCATTTATTTTAAATCATGGGCCATTTTAATCCCAGATGCTCTTAACCCACCAAGTGAACAAGGAAATGAGCAATCATCCAACCTTTTTTATTTTATAATTAAATGCTTACACTTGTTACACAATAAATCCCATATAAGCATCCTGTAAAGCCTGCACAAAACCTGTCTTTCCAAGAGGGAGCAAGAACAGAATTACATTTATGCATGGACCTGAGTGTTTGCTGTGTTGCTGAACCTTACCTGTTAATAAAATAAGAATTAACATCACCTCTTAGGAAACCTCTCCTTTACCTGACCATGGACATGACCATGTCCTTGCATTTTGACTGTGGTGGTCACAGGAGATTGATGCTAAAGCAGATCATGATATGATATGGGCACACAAGGGGACAGCTGGCATGGACAAGAGGAAGGGGACCACGCCCAGGGGTGGCCACTCTCCTGGGCTGGCACTTGCAAAGCTTTAGGCACCATCACAATGTGGATGCTGGTAGAGACCACCACAGTTGTCTTTTTTACCAGCAGTCTAGAACTGGAAAAGTTTTCAGGCCCAAAAAGGAGCACATGTCTCTGCCAAAGTGATATGTGTCACAACGTGAGTTATTCAGGGATTGTATGTACAAATCTAAACAAAACTGTCCAACTTGAGCTCCTGCCTCCTTAAAAGAAGATGTTACAAATGTGGAGTTGTGGAGACTGCAGAGGAAGATCAGTAGCTTCCAGACTGCTCAATAGCTGGGGTAAAAGCAGCCTCAGGCTGTAAATACAGGGAAACTACCACTCTCTGATACATCCCAAATGAAGCAGTGTCCACCCAGTATTTATCTTGGGTACTCCTGAATCTATCTGCAGAAGGCATTGGTGTGTTTTGTTCATGGAAGACGTGTTGCCAATCTGTCAATATCCACATGCAGAAAGCAATTTATATAATAAATTAAAACAAAACAAAACAAACCCCCGGTCCTTGCAAATGTCTTCAATTACCTCAAACCTTTGCCTAATGATTAGAGAGGCTGGAAGAGCACAGCATCTCTGCCCTGCTTGTGGAAACAGCATTGTCCTCTGACAACTTTTCATTTCACTGAGTCCAAGAAGAGATTCTCTAAATATGTCTTTATTTTCTACCTGTTAACTCTTCCATGCATGCTGCCAACCTTAGCGTTAGCTTTCAACTTCCTGAATGACCCATTAAATACTGGATGAAACACATCTCATCAGCTTGCATTACATTTTGAACTTAATAAATAGGAAAGGCATTACACAGATTCTGTCTGGCCATCTGGAGGAACAATGTTCTTTACCTCAGCGAATGGCTATCTAATCCTCTCACATACAGTTGGGTTTTATTCTATTAAAATATAATGAGAAAAGACTACCATACCATTATGTGGTGCAGCTAAATGGGATTTTTACAATAATCAATGGAAGATGAATAAAAAAGATAAAGATTTTCTTCAAAGAAAAAGAGAGAAAATTGTCTCCTTGGGATTAAAGCATTGTAGAACCAAATTATTGTAACATGATCTTTACTCACTAAAAATACCCCAATTTCATTTCCATAAATCTTTCCATTAAGAAGCAAATTAAGTTTGGTGGGGTTTTTTTGGTTTGGGTTTTTTTTTTTCATTTTAAAAACGTGAAGCATTAAATGACATGCTGTGCTTTAAACAGAGGATGCTGCGGGGTTCTTGCCTGTTGTGGGGTTAAGTGTCTCCATCCAGCCGGCAGCATTGATGGCTAGTCTTTGTGGGGTGCCCCAAAGTGCCAAACAGAGGTTTACTGCTGCAAAGATCCCAGCCGAGCAGGGAGGTCTTGGAGTGGGTTGGTCTCTTCCAGGTGGGTGGCAGTGGATGGGGACACGGTGGCTCACACTGTGTGGGTCCTGCCAGCCTCAGGGGCCTGAGGACACATCTTTTCCATCAATAGCTGTCATTTGCTCAATGCAAAGCCATACAAAAATGATTGATGTGAGGATTTTTCTTCAACACAGCTGTAGCTGAACTACCGTTCCCTTTTCAGAAGATGCTGGAAACATTAAGTCACATAGCCAAGTGAAAGCTAAGAGGGGCTTTGTGTGAAATTTGGACAGGTTTTACGCCCCCAGCTCCAGCACGGTAACACCAAAAGCACTTTCCCAGCTGCCACCACATCCTGGAGGGGCTCATGGTCTGCAAATGCTTCCTGGTGTGAGACAGTTGCTTGAGTGGTCCTTCAGCAGTGTGCTAAAACTGAGGCACCACTGGGGTTGATGTTTAGGCAGATGTACAACGTTCCTTACATGGGGCATATGTGATTCTTCAGACCCCAAACTCTGAGATGTTCCCTCATCTCTGGCCTTTTATCTCCATGCAGACCAGGTCTGGGCAGTTACAGAATCATTCTTTGAAATGCTGCTGTTTATTTGTAAGGGGAGGGGGACACTGAATCCCAGCAATTAATGAACAATTGCTTTAGGGTTTATTTCTCAGCAGGAGGAGAATGTATTTCAGCTTTCTCCCTGTATGGCTGCTGGAGGAAACTGACTCCTGCTAGTCATTGCCTACCCCCCAGCACTGCATCAGCTGTGATGCTCTCCACCTCCAATTCATCAACCAGTCAAGCTGATATAATTAGGAATCCCAAAGTCAATAATCTGATAATCTCCATTGCACAAAGGCTCGTATGTAGGAGAAGTGATTCCAGGAAGTCTGCAGCTCAGATCCGCACAGGAAAAATGCCAGGTCTTAAAAAAGAAACAGGCAGAGACCCGGAGGAGAGAGTGCTTCCTAATCCTTCACTGGCGACATATTTTGGGCCATCAACTCTGCAGTAAATGTTTTCCCGTACAGTCATTTAGTGCTTTTGAACCTTCCCTTTACAGTCTTAATAATAATGTTCAATTACTGGTTCTGCTCTATAAATAAATAATCTCAGTTTAATGAGACAGGCTGGTGGGTGAGTGATGGTGGCTGCGGGGGAACACCTCCAGGGCACTGGGAGCAGCACGGTCCCTCCCCGCTCTCAGACGAGCCGCTGAACACGGCGAGCAGCAGAAAGTGTAAAGCAGTATAGCACTTGGCAAACATTTTGCTGTCCCTTTATTATGGCGATCTGGAGAAAGGGAAGTCTTACATCCAGAAATGATGCCTGTAAAAAGATGTCTTTTGTAAAATAGTTTGAATGTGTAAAATGACTAATAAAAGAGCAGGTGTTTCAAATATTTCAGGCTGGTTTTTTTAACAGCGTCAGAAGTTCCCCTCTGCTTTCCAGTGCTAGGGCAGGAGTGGGGCTCCGAGGGGGACCTCTCTGGGAAAATGTCCAGCAGATTCATTCCCATTTTCCTCCCTCAGCCCCAAGTGAACGTATTGAAGACCAACCCACACAGTGAGCTATGTGTCCCTTGCAGCCTGTCTTTGGCCACCACAGCTCCAGGGAAGACTGACACAGTTTCTTTTTAAGATGTCGCCATCCTGAAGGAGTCACTGAGGAGCCCTTAGTCAGAACAGGGATCTCCCCTTTGCACCAAGATGGATTTGGGGCACATCCCCAGGGCTGCTCCATCTCATCTGCCAGTGAGCTGCCAAAGGCTGCTGCACGGGGCAGACGTGCTCCCGGAAAAAGCAAGTGGCTTATATAAAAATTTCATCAATTTTAAATGACAGTGATATCTTCCTAACAGGATGTTTTAGCTGTAACATGCTCTACATAAGCCTTTTAACTCGCCTTGTCAGGAACCGTTCTGCCTTCTTCTGGTGCGCACGGCAAGGCTGTCGCTCAGCAGGCATTGAGGAGAATTGTCGGAAAGCCAAACACGGAGAAGTGATGGGAATTCATCCCATTTTTCACTTCCACAGTGGGATGAGTGATATCTGGGGTCACGTGCTGAGGCACTGCCAACTGTCTAAGGCACAGCTGGGACTTCAGTTCCTCCAGGGCATCGCACGCCCCCAGCCCCCAGCCATTAGGGAGGGCTGGGCTGGGAAAGGAGGGGACAAATAACAACTCCTGAATACCGAATTAGAGGATCCATTGCCATTTCATGGAAGCCTGGCATCAGAAGAAGGAGGACTTCCAGCTGATCCCATAAGCCTGCCCTGAGCTGGTGTGAGAAGCACGTGCTCTGCTGGAAATTATATTGCCATTTTTTCTCAATGTGCTAAGGAGCCAACTGATCTTTAAAACGTGCTAATCTGATTTGACAGAGAAGACTGTTTATTATTGCACAGTAACATCATAAAAATAGATTCTGTTGGTTAAGTTACAGTATGGGATTTACCTGACTTCCTTACAGATACCAATAGCACAGGCCAAAGCTGCAAGGTCACAGAGGGAATATCACTGCAACAGGAGCAGGGGGAAGGGCGTTAATCTGCACATGGAAAGGTATAATGAGCTTCAGAGATGCACTGCCTTGTTAGACATGTGTCTCAAACGATGTGGAAGAAGGGTGATCTTCCAGACAGGCTGAACTGGACATGGGAGATGTGAATTGCTCTGGTCTGAGACAGGGAGCACAAATAATGTCCCTTCCTGCTGCTCCCTTTGGTCTATGGCCTCATCGGGTGAGTCAGTAACTGCTTTGAGGGCGCACACTGAATGAGCAGGATGCTTGCTTGGGGTGTTAGCACACCCACATCGAACCGTGGACTGTTGATCCAGGCTGGGGACAAGCACTTTCCATTTCTCTTGAGAGCCTGTGCAGGAGCAAAGGCACCAACCCTCTCCATTGCAGGAGGGACGGGGTGCATGGGGATGGCTGGACCTTGCCTGCTCTCACTCCAGTGGGCAGGAACAGTCCAGCACAGCCACGGCAGCAAAGATTTGTTGCCTCAAAGGCACCATGTTTCTCATGGCTGCTGCTTTTCCAGTGAAGGTCAACACAGCACTGGCTGTCGAGGTTGAGCCTTGAGAGGCAGCAGCCATGGGATAACTAGCAGTAACTGTGTGCTGGGGAGATATATCTCACATGGAGGGGAAAGGCAATACACATACTGCAGATGGGACCAGCACTGAGTGTGGATTTATAGGCGAAGTGTAAATAGGAACATAGGGAAATGCTTTCCCTTTCTCCATAAACTTTTCAATTTCAGAGAGGCCAGATTCAATAAAATTATCTCGCAGATGGAGGTTTTATTGAATCTGGCCCATAAAGCTCCCATTATGGGGTTTACAACTGCCATTTACCCAAATCCTTCTATAATAAAATACAGTGGTGTTTAACAGCATTCCTGGAACTGCCACCGAATTACAGTGTGTACAAAACCTGATGCATAAATCTTGGCATATGGCCAGGTGCTCCACTGACAACATAAAGCAGCAAAACTTGGGGTGGGCGAGGGGAGGAAAAATGCAGAGGTAGGAAGAGAAGGTTGCTTGGGTGAGAGGAGAATTATGTCTGCTGCTTCATGAGATACTCCAGGGAAATACCATTTCATTTACAGCCCTCACCCTGCTCTTCTGCAATGCAAAACATGCTTCCAAAAGGTGCTGCATGACCTTGGCACACAGCTGTGGCTGCGTGGTCCTGACCCTTAGCAGCATCTGATCCAGCCACAGCAGAGCCAAGCTTGCTTTGTCTGAGGCCTTGCTGAAGTTTGGTATAAAAATCTCCAGGTGGGGCCTTTTCTCTTTCCCACCTCTTTCTTTGTGGCTGCTGCCTGGGTGCTTGTAGCACAATGTGTGCTGAGTAAGGATGGAAAGTGGTGGACAGCCCTGGTGGGTTGTGGCTGAACATGTGAAAGTGTCTGGAAAGCTTCTGGTTAAGAGATGAACATGGGGCTAAATGGTGAGTAAAGGCTATATCTGAACCATCTGAAGGAATGAGACTTCAGGTGCCTGAGTCTGCTGTCAAAGAAGCTTGTGGTAGGGGAGAAGAAAAATTAGGAACTCTGGAGGTGAGCCTTTCTGAGAAGGTATAGTCTGAGCTGTGATTTGGGGCATGGCTCCATGGCCTTGGTCAGTAAACATCGTGGCACACATTTGTGCTAATTTCCAGTACTTGATTAAAGGAAATGCAGTTCAGTTGCATACTTTTCCTCTGCTTGTTCCCATGCTGAGAGCTGTAGCTGAGAGATGATGGCTCTTGTGTTATGGCAGGTCCATTTCACACTGCAGCTCTTCAGTTCCCTCTTTATATATCACTGCATTAATCTTTGTGCCTCCCTGTGTATCTGCAAAATACTTGCATTTGCAACTCCATTAATTAGGCCAGAAAGCAGGTCAGCACTAAACTTTCCTGTTCTTTTTAATATCCTGTTTTCTGACATCGCTTCAGAAATTAAACTGAGATGATTAATGCTGATTTTCAGTGCTGTGCAACATGTAAAGGTAGAAGCTTCTTGTACTTACAGCAGAACTGCCTCATTTAGGTTGAAGGAACACTATTCAAGTTGTAGCAGAAACATTTATTTCACAGCACATATTTAACAAGTCAATTCATAGTAAAGTTCAACTTTCCTTTTTTTTCAGCAAGCTCAGCATGAAGAATCGATTCAAAGTTTTTCAACTTTCCTTATTCCTGGGCACCTAAATACCTTTGCAAATCTATCCTTGGTGATGTGCCTCGGTCTCATTAGGAGTGAGTAGCAGGGTGGAACTCTCATTGTTCTCCTGATATTCATTGTGCTTAGCACATCACCTTGCAGCCAGGGAATCTTTCCTGGCCCCAGTGCTTGGGAGTCACATCTGTAACCTGTCAGTGTCCGGGGAAACAATGCACATATGCACAAGCACAGCTAAAGCCCAAGGAGGCTGCGGAAGTGCCTGGCTTTGCTTGTGCTGTGAACTGGAAGAACGAAGATGAACAATGTGTTTCACAAAGCCTTATGTGGCAAGGATAGGTCTATTTTTTTCTAGTTATTATTTCTATATTGTTTTTACTGAATTGTTCAGTCCTTTATTTTGCCATTATATTTGCTTGCTATATACTTTTTTGGTGTCAAAGAACATATTTTCTTTTCCAGATGTACACACTTTGTTTCCCCTGGGTTGCTGACTTTTAGCTTATGTAATTGTGAGTAGGATAAGGATCATTTAGTTGTCATTTCCCATATCTGTCCCACATCTCAGAGTAACCCTATTAAAGCTGATGGGGTTATTTCACAATCAACAAAATCTAACCTGTCCTTTAATTTAAATTACAACTGCATAAATAAACTGTCCCCATTTCTGCTTACCCTTTCAAGGAGGCCTACATCAATGGTGTTTTAAGACACATGTGTCACAGTTTAGTGTCAGGGCAGCCCCAAAGGGGAACAGAAAGGGAATAAGGGAGAGAGACTTATTGATTAGAAAAGGAAACTAGAACAGCTTTAATGAAAATTATAATAAAAATGGAATATATACAAATATGTACAAAATCAGTATTGAACCCAACCCCCCATGATGGCAATTACATCACCATCACCACTGATGCTGTGGAGCAGGCACCAGGAAAGTCCCAGACTGGGACTAGTAGCAGATGGGAGCTGTGTTTGGGAGATGGATTCTGGAACACACAGGTCAGGATTGAAGGCAGAATGGACAGAGTCCTCCAAATGCTGGCCAGTGAAGAAGTGACAAGAAGAAGCCAGAGTAAGACCCAAGCCAAGAGCATCGTGATTCCTTGGCTTTATACTGAATATGATGTATATGGGCTGGAATCCTTTGTTGGTCAGTTCAGGGTCACCTCTCTTGCCCACTCCTTCCTGGAGGTGCAGCCTTTTACTTTCAGCACCCCCCACCATGGTAACACAAGATCCAGCAGTGCCCTTGGTCTGCACACCAAGACTGGGTGCTAACTCTAAACATGGGGTGTTATCACTGCCAGCAGCAGCCACTGCCTGTGAAACAGGCTGCTGACTTCA